>VXBZ01005259.1:191061-263943 GCA_013399135.1 Heliornis fulica | reverse complement strand
GAACCCTCCCTCTGCCGCCATGATGGGAAGGTCGGAGGATGGTAGGACGCATGCGCAGGAGGGGTAAGCTGGGGTAACCATAGCGCCCTCNCTCAGCCCTGGGTCCAGTTCTGTTCATCATCTTTACCAACAACAGGGATGACGGGATCAAATGTCTCCTCAGTCAGTTGGCAGGTGACACTGAGCTGGGAGGAAACATTCATCTACTTGAGGCTCTTCAGAGGGACCTGACCAGGCTGGACTGATGGGCTGAGACCAACGGGATGAGGTTCAACAAGACCAAGGGCAGAGTCCTGCACCTGGGACATCACAACTCCATGCAGGACTACAGGCTGGGGGCAGAGTGGCTGGACAGGCAGAGAAGGATCTGGGGGTGTTGGTTGATGCCAACTGAACATGAGCCAGCAGTGTGCCCAGGTGGCCAAGTTGGTCAACAGAACTGGTGTGGCCAGCAGGTCTGGGGAGAAGATTGTGCCCCTGTACTTGGCACTGTCGAGGCTGCCCCTTGAGTGATGTGTTCAGTTCTGGGTCCCTCACTATAAGAAGGACATAGAAGTCCTGGAGCAGGTCCAGAGGAGGACAACCAGGCTGGGGAAGGGTCTGGAGGGAAAATCTTATGAGGAGCAGCTGAGGGAGCTGGGGGTGTTTAGTCTGGAGAAGAGGAGGCTGAGGGGAGACCTTTTCCCTGCCTTGAACAATCAGAAAGGGGTTCGTATAGAGGTGGACAATGGTCTCTTCAGTGAAGTGACAGGTCAAGAGGAATGGCCTCAAGCTGTGCTAGGACAGGTTCAGATTAGATGTTAGGAAAAAGCTCTGGGTTTCCCACCTCTGGGGCAGCCACAGAAACCCTCTTCCACCCACTCCTGCAAAGCCAGACCAGAGTTAAAAGGGGGGGGCTGTGGAGTGCAACAGTAAGGGTAGGAAATGAGCAATAAGGCATAAACATGTTCTAGAAGAGACCCTACTTCTTATGCATAAATTAATTGGGGGGCAAACAGGCCAGTACAAGTACTGGCAGCACCTTTTCCAGCTCTCCAAGGAGAGAGGAACAGAGCAGCTGGTGCTGTGCTCCTCTGGGGCCAAGACACAGGATGCTTTAATTAAAAACCTACTTTTTCTTGTGCAGCACCATAGGGAGGTGGAGCTGCTCAGGGGAAGCATTAAAGAATCAGCATAGCAGCATCTCACCCTCGCTGGTCCCCACAGATGCCCAATCCTATGGGAGATATGTGGCTCCAAACCCCCAGAGCCAAAACCACCACAGCAGCTGCTACCTGCACCCCAGGCAGGAGAGCTGGGACTGGTGGCCATCAAAGGAGAACAGGTCCAGTTAACCAGGTGAGCAGATGCCCATGGGCATCAGACAGGTACAGCCCAGCAGCCTCCTGTTCTGACAGGCTCTGGTCCTGTTCCTCTGTCTGCTGTGGGATTACAGTGGCAGTGCTGCCCCAACCACGGCCTCTGCTCTCACCCCACGGCACACACCGGTACTTTTAAGAGAAGGGGCATGTTATTTTTTATCCATTGCACTCAGGGCTACAGGGACACTATTTTATCACAGCTTAAAGATGCACGGGTGGAAGCAAGCAGCTTTGTTCCCCAGGGCTCTGTGTAACACCAACCACTGCAGGCTGATCTCCAGCATAGAAAGTCAGAGCTCTGCCCTTTCTCTCCCAGCCTGCTGTAAGTCAGCAGAGCAGCAAACAGCAGCCCCAGCATCTCCAAGGGACAGCATACCCATGGGAAAAGCCACACAGATGTCCTGTGCTGGACTATGGTCCAAAGTCAGGGTGGGTGCACAGCCCCCAGCTCCGGTCTGCATCTCCATTTACACCGAGGAAGCTCCTGCCCCAGGTTCATTTTACCTGGTGAAACCCGACCGTCTCCAGCCGCTGCCTCAGCCTCGTCAGCAGCAGGAAGGGGCACGCAGCTGAGCCAGAGCCCTTTGTGCTAACACAGGCACAGACAAAGGATCCTCACTGACACTTGTCTCAGCTGAGCATTCAGGCCCTGCTTTATCACACTCGAGTAGTTTTGGATCTGTAATAAAACCCAAGCAGCACTTTCCAATGCATCAGTTCCAGCATTTTTATATTAAATTATTGATACCAGCTCTTGCATGCAGGCTGGGGGTTGCACACCTCCTTGCAGGGCATGGGGCACAACCAGACTTCAGCTGCCCAACTCCTTCCCAGGTGCCCAGGAGTGTATGAACCCTCCAGTTAGCAGATCCAAGCTGGAATAAGAGGTTTGCTTTCTGGAAATCTTTTCCCCTTCCAGGGAAGTTTAGTGTCACATCAGCCCCTGTTGCAGCTGAGGAAGCAGAGCCCTAAACCCACCCAGGGTCATTGTGAAGAGTCAAACCCCCCAGAGCAGGAAGGAGGAAGCTGCCACCCCCACCTTACAGGGAGCAGAGCCCTTGACATAGCTCCAACCCCTGTGAGCTGAAGGCTACAGAGCAGAACCTTCTCCACTCCATCAGCTCTACAAGCCTGGGGCAGCATTCAGCAGCTTGTTACAAACCTGCACCACACCGTGTTTGTGCTAATAGACCAGCACATGCAGCTGCAGGGATGGACACAGGGCACCAACACTTGCTGCAAGCTGGTCTTGAGAGCCACATCAACTCCATCCTCACCTGCTGAGCTGGAGGGCCAGGAGGGAGGGAGGACACCTCTCAGCAAGGGGCAGGGACACTCGATGGAAACCTGAAATAGCCTCAGTAGTGAAGGGCAGCAGCAGCTCAGGGGGCTCCAGGCTGCAAAGAACATCTGAGAAGCTGTGGGGGAGGTGAATTACTCCCACCAGAACAGCTGTCTCTGACCCTGCATCTACCCAGCAGCTCCTGTCCCCAGAACCCAACACTGCCATGGGAAGCACACACAAGGGTGACTGATCTACCTTCCCCTGTGTGGTTTCTCCCTCATGCTGGCTGGGGCTAGAAGCATCTCCTCTCACATGGAGCAATTTCCACCCACAGAAGGGTTAGACACCACATGAGCAGCTTCAAGGCTGCTCCAGAGTCAAGCCTGTAAGTTCCATTGGATCTGGTGGTAACTCCCTGGTCTCCAGCAGTTTTTTGGTTTTTTTTTTTTTCTTGCAGCTACCAGAAAGCTTGTGGCTGTCCACTGCACCAAAAAAAAACCCCAAAAACAAACCCCAAACCATACCCAGGAGCTTCAAGGTGTTTCTGCAAGGCCTTAAACACTATGGAGAGGAGTTGGTGCTGTTTGCAACAGCAGTTTATGAAGAAACACACCAAAGGAGCAAAGAAGTACAAAGTCAGAAGTTTATTGACAAGTTACAGAAGTAAAAAGACTCTGCATCTTTACTCCCTGGTTGGAGGTCTGAACTCTACCAGAACACCTTTACCCACCAGCTAAGAGCTGTGCAGTACTTAGTCTTCAGAAGTTGAAGTCTTGCTTCTCCACTGAGAAGTCATACAGTCCATCTTGGCTAGTCCCAGGCTGCAGATCTGGATTTTCCTAGGGAGGAGTTGCAGCCATCAGTTAGAGGTCCTGCATCTTAATGAACCCAAGCTTTCTGCACCAGAGGCTGCCTGAAGCTTTTTTTACAGCAGCTTATGCTTTAATTCTTGTTAAAAAGAAACCCAAAACACCCAAAGAACCCATAATCAGCTTGTTACAACTGAGGAGATGAGCTTCACTCAAACAGGACCCTCAGAAACCAGATCAAGTCCTCCTAATCTTTATAGGACACTGAAGCAGTTGTATCCCTGCACATCACACGAAAGCCAGTCAAGTCCACAGACTCAGACATCAGAGGTATTAGAAAGTGGCCAGCATGGCAGAGCTTGCTCAAATTAAACACCTTCTTGGAAGGGCAAGAATCCAAGGCTGCTTTGGAGAGATGTTCCACCAGCACCTAGTCCCTCAGGCTGGTGATGAGTGTAGGAGAGCTTGCTCCACACCCTCCTGCAGGGACATCCTGCAGACCCTGTTCTGGGCAGAGGATTGAACAGACATTTGCACCCTGTTGCTGCAGTTCACATCTAGACTGAGCCTCAGCTCTGAAGTTGCTGAATTGCTAAGCCTTTTCCCTGATGTCTCTCCATGTGCAAGACTAGGCTAGGACCAAGCATGGCATCTGTGACAGTCATGGGACTCCTGCAAGTGCTAGCTGCTATCCTGCACTCTTTTTCCAGAAGTTCATTACCATGAGAAGGGTCAAGTAATCCAAGCACAACCTGAGCAGTTATCAGATGAGTGGGAGGTTTCCATTCCTGGTGACAAGCTAGCTCACCTCTGGAGGAGGAAGCCTCTCCATATTTGGTATTCACATCAGCAGTAACTCCAGCCCATGCCAGTGTAAACTCCAGCAGCAAGATACTATCAAGGCAGCCATATCTGTTGTGCCACTCAACTGACAGCTCAGAGCTTTACAGACCTTTACAAGCAGTTGGAACAGGCTGCTAGTACCACTCTGATCATGTGCAGGTCTCTTCCAAAAACCTATTTCAGCATCTTTAAAGTCTGTGCTTCATTCCAGTATGTAGCTCCATATTTTCAGACAAGGAACAGCAAGAGCCTCACATACCTCAGAGAAGTATTTCTCTATGATGTTCAGTGCAGCTCGGTAGACCATGTTGTTGTCATGGGTTTGCAAGGCTTCAATTTTCTCCAGACCATCAAGTTCCTCCACCAGCAGACACAATCTTTCTGTCTCTCCCAGCTGCTCAGCTGCCTGTAAGAGCAGACAGCCAAGCAGGAGTACACAACCTCATCAGTTACATGTCTGACATTACTGTTATACCCTGATCTAAGAGCCCAAGGAGCACAGGCCCTGTTGGAACCCAGGGATGCAACTGCTACACCTATGAAACCCAGCCCCTGCTGGTATTACCACACAGTGGCCTTTCTGCCAGCCAGACATCAGCCAACCCCAGCTTGGTCACATCCACACTGAGGAGCAGCAGGTGTGACATGCTACTACCATTCATTTGCAAAAATGCATCTCACTGGTTCAAAGGTGCTACAAGAAACAGGCTTCCAAGTGAGATATCAGCTGGCAGGGAGCAGAACCAGAATGCCCCCAGGACCACATGATTTCTCTGCAGTTGTATTTCCACAAGACTTTCACCTCTGTCCAGCCTTAACACAACCTCTTTTGCTTTCCAGAAGACAGTTGAAAACCACAGAAGGCAAAAACACTTTGGGAACTTAACCTTATCAAACCCTTTGGACAACTCAAGGATATCCAAGAGCAAGTCAGTTCTGCCAGCCAGTAACTCTGCATAGGAAGAGCTGCTCTGGCCACACCGTGGCTCATACCTTGCTGCTCTGTCAGGGAAAGGATGGAAGAGGTTGTAGGAGAACCTACCTTGAAGATATTTGAAATAGTATCCAGGATGACCAGGATAGTTTTGCTGTCTCTGGCCAAAAGCAGGTTGAGCAGAGGTTTGAGGACCCCAGACTGGACCAGCATCACCACCTGCTCCACAGTGCCTCCAGTTGTGAAGTTGGCCACTGCCCACACAGCTTCCTTCTGAGCTTTGAAGTCCCCCTGAAAGAACAGGGCAATGAAGGCACTCCCAAGCTTAACATCCCTCTAAGGCCAGTGTGAGGTGAGGATAGCCATCTCCCTTGTACTGTTTGGAGTGGCCACCTTCCCCCATGCTTTGGCTGACAGGTGGACATCAAGCCATGCTTTCATGCATGGAGTACCAACAAGTCTGAGCATCCAGGCTGCTCCAAGGATCCCAACAGCTCTGAAGCACATTGTTCATGTGGCATTTGGGTACATGCTGAACACTTTACAGGGATAGAGGTATCATGGACCTCATGAACATCAGCACTACTTCCACAGCAGGCATGTGCAGTGCTGCAGCCATCCCTTACCTTATCGAGCAGCTCCACCAGAGGTGGCAGTAACCCACAGGTGATCAGTTGCTGGATCTGCTGACTAGGTCCTGCTGCAATGTTACTGAGTGCCCACGCAGCTTCTTTCTGTATAGTTGACTTCACATGTCGCAGGAGACACGGCAGGACAACCAAGACACCAGCATCAATAGCTGCCTGGGTCTGCTCATCGGTCCCTGTGACTACATTCCCGATGGCACGGAGAGCTGGAGTCTAGACAGAGATTAGAGGAGGTGAGGAGAATCCTTGCCTCAAGGGATACATGCCAGAAAGTCCAGCAAGATCCCCAAGTGATTGATCCCTCAGATCAGGAAGGCACCGTGGCCCATTAGGTCTTTAAGTACACTGGTATTGTCCTGTTTTTCTCTAAGCAGCTTTACTGCCTCCACCCAGTCTGCCAGCCACAGCAAGCTGGGACAGAGTGGTGGCCTGGCAGACACCACTGCAGCCTGAGCAGACCATGTTTGCCACAAAGGACGGAGAGAGCCTTCCCTCTCCTCAGGTGTTCCTACATTAAGGAACAAAAAGCTGGAGACTGCAGATTGTTTCCTACCATCACAATCAACTCTGGGCTGGCCATGAGTTCCACCAGTCTTGGGAGAATCCCTGTATCCACCACAATTTGGATGCGATCGTTGGAGCCATCGGTCAGATAGGAAACAGCCCAACAGGAATCAGAAATTATGTCCTTGTCCTCATGTTGCATGAGGCAGATGAGGACTGGCAGCATCTTCTTCACTGCATTCAGAGGAGGGTAGGGGTTCTTGTTCCTACAGAGGTTTGATAGTGTCCATGTGATGTTCCTCAGGAACCCAACCTGAAACACAAGGGAGTGGTAAGAACCTCACTGCAGTAACAAGAGGTAGCGCTCCACTACCAGAAGCCATCAGCCTCAGCCCTTAAGAAGGCTGCTCATTTGAAGGGAGGTGACAGGTGAGTGAAGAAGGTCCACCCCAATATCAAGTGCCAGTAGCTTTAGCTCCAGTGGTGTGACAAGCTATGGTGGCTAAAAGGTGCCAAGCAGTTCCTTTGCTGGGTCCTTGGACAAGTTACAGAACATTCACTGTACAGGATCAGGAATTTCCTGGGTGGCTCATTTTTAACACTAGCAGCTCACTGTTCTAGATGAAGCTGTATCACCCAGTCAGCTCATCCCAGTAAAGATGCTCTCAGAAGAGCTGGGGCTACATTCAAAGCTTTACAGCCACCAAGGTGGGTGCATATGAACTGGTGTTTCATGTTTCCTCCACAGGAATCAAAGGTGACTTGGGCTAGAACAGAGCAGCCAGAGAATTTGGCTTTAACAAGAGTCTTGCAATAGGAATTCAGAGGTCTTGAGGGCACATTCCTAACACCAACCTGAAAGACCATAAACTCATAGATCACATACAGATTCCACCACACCCAGGGTAGTGCCAGGACCACTGTTATAGCCAGAGAGCTTCTCCATCTACCTTACAGTTCTCAGAGGTTCCTTCTGCCCCAGAGACCAAGAAAGCAGCAGGAGACCCATTGCAGAAGGGCAGAGAAGCCACAAATACAGCACAAAGAAGCTTGAGGTTCAGCCCACATATATGCAAGGTCAGTTCCATCAGTTCCATCTTATTCCTAGCTTGATATAGTCAAAGCTGGGTAGGAAAGCTAAGACTAGAAGACATCCCATAGACCTGAGGACTGTCTGCTTGGCAACTCCAGCTCTGAACATATCTGAGAAGCACTTTAGGACAGTGTCTCTTTCAGTAATACAAACAGGCTTGTGACAGACCACCATTCACCCATCACCCAAGTAATTAAGAGCTGTCAAGAAAATGAAGGTTATTTACTGGAGTTGCAGGTGACACCAGAGCCAGCAAGGGAGGAATCACATTGCAATTGATAAGAGCATCTCTGTACAGAGGACCATCACCTGCAGATGAAAGACTTGTCAAAAGACACTCAACATCAGGCAGCAGCCAGACCTGCTGGCATATGCCAGGGCGGGTGGCTGGGCACCCTCACAGCCACACATCTTCAGTGGAGAGGCTTTCCCAGCTGGGCTGGAACACCATCATGGCTAGTTTGTGGCAGATAACCAGACATGGCCTATTCTGTTCTCCCTACCAACACCATCAGTGGGTCAGACCACCCCAGCAGGACAGAGTCCTCTTGCAGAGCCAGCATAGGGTCTCAAAAGCTGCCAGGTCACTTGGAGGGTTAAAGGTTTAAAAGGGGGCAGCAGCTTGGAGACAGAGCTGCAGGGAGGTAAAGCTATCTTGAGGAACATCAAGATTTTGGCTTCCCAGCACTGGCCTAGGCAGTTGCTCTCTACATGCCACCAGCTGGAGACTTCTGCTCACCTGCAATGTTGCCCAGTGCCCACACAGACTGCTCACTGATGTGCATGTGTGGGGAGGACAGAAGGGAGATGAAGGCTGGGATGGCACCTCCATCCACCACCGCCTTGGTGTGGTCAGAGGTGCCAGAGGCAATGTTAGTCAGTGCCCAGGCTGCTTCAAACTGCAGAGGAGCCTTGTCTGCACGGCTCAGGAATTCAACCAGCCTTGGGATGATCCCCAGCTCAATGATCTGATTGATAGGTGGGTCCTTCTGCCTGGATAGCATCTTCCTGCAGGAGAGGACAGGATGCCATGAGAAGCTGTGTGTGGTCCTGTGATATCCCTTCACCCATGGTCTAACAGCCTTGCTCAGCTTTGTCACTTACAGAGCCAGGCTTCCCAGCCCTTGTCACACCCAGGGCATCAGCACTTGGTTTCTTGTGGGATCCAATGTGATCACTGCCCCCACATGGCCAGGAGCCACCACCAACCCCCAGGGTGGGTTCAACCACACAGGTCCCTGCCAAAGGCACCACCCAAGACACACACCAGGCACCAGCTGGAGCCCCTCAGGGTAGTTCAGGTTACCAGGCTCTACCCCACTCCAATATCTCTTCACAAGCACCCTTCAAACAGGGTGCCAAGAGGACCCAGTGCAGCTCCACCAGCCACCTCCCTCCCTAGGGCAGCATACCTGGTGGCCTGTGTAGCCTGCAGCTGCAGCTCTGTGTTGCTCCCATTCACAGCTTCCACGATTTCCTCCAAGGACAGCTGAGGAGTCTGCAGCACAGAGGATGACTCAGAGTCACAGCATGCCAGGACTCCCACCAGTTTAATCTCCACAATCACCCAGCTGTCTAGACCCAGGTCAGTCACCACTTCATACCTGAGTCTACTCTTTATGCAATGCAGTTTCATGATGAGGCAGAGGAAGAGAATCCTCAAAAGCCTTCGAGGCAACTAGTCCTTATAATCAAGCACAGAGCAAGTCCCTGACACACCATAATCAGCCCACGAGCTCAGTAATTACCCTTCACCACACAGGGAGCCAGACAGGAGTTCCACCAGTCCCCAGGTAGCTGGAGCACCAGCCAGTTCTACCTGCTGGTGATGGAAACCATGCAGAACATCTCCATGGAAATAAGACAGAAAGGGCTGGGCAGCCAAATGCTCCCTGACTCTGGCCATGGCGATCAGGGATGGCACCAACCATTTAACCCAGGTCGCCTGAACTGGGCTTGGTAGAGGTCCAAGTAGATGATCCCTGCTGCACAAGCTGCAGCACTGATCCTGCCCAGGTGCAGAGCACCCAGCACTCACCTCATTTCTTTTGTCTTCTCCCATGGAGACACTCTGGTCCACCACGCTGAATGAAATGCTCCTGCGCTTCAGGATCTGCTCATCCTTCTTGGCCTTTCGCAGCTCAACAGTCACCTCCACTCTGGTGCTCCGCAGGGCCTGGGGAGGAAGGACAGCACCATCCCACCATCCATATCACCCAACTCCAAGGAGCTCATCTGTACAACCCTCTACCCCACATTCCCTACAGAAGGAGGGCAGAGCACCAGCATCTCCTCTCCAGCTCCTTGCCATGGCCTGGAGGTTGTGTGGGAGATGGGACAGTAAAGCCTCTCCCCCAGTGCCCCCCGAGGATGTGGGCTGCTGGCTGAACCAGCAACCAGTGGGTGTTTTGAAAAGGAGATTTGCTGAACCAGAAAAACACACTCATCTCCTCTATGTGCTTAGAGCAAGCTGACAGATCCCGTGGCCTGACAGCCCACACCAGCACCCTCTCCACAGGGTGAACTGCTGTGGAGAGCTCAGCAGGCTGGGGCTCAACCACCTCCCATCTCCTGCACCTTCACCAGGGCCACTTAGTCACTTAAAAGTCATGTCCTCCTTGCAGCCCAGCCAGCTCCACACCACATCTCAGAAGTTCACCAAGCACCACAGCTGACAGAGCTGCCCCTCCCTGCTGCTCCACACAGGGACTTGTGGGCAGTGGCCATTGCACCAGCTCCAGCCTACAAGCTAAGCCCCTGCAGGCTCTGCCATGTCTGAAGGGCATGGCACAGGGGTACTTACATCAGTGTCCTTGCCCTTGTTCTTGAACTTCTTCATCCGCTCACTGTGTTCTTTCACGACCGGCATCTCGGCAGGTTTGAGAGAAGGGTCAGCTGAAAACCTACACGTGCTTTTGGGGTTCAGGACAGCACAGGGTCAGGTCACAACAGCATTCACCTCCACCCACAGAGAGGTCTGGACCCACCCCCATTCCCACCAAACAGCCTGTGCCACACTTTCTCCCCCAGCAATGGGGATACTGGAGGCCCCTTTCCCTACACAGGGCTCAGCACACTGCAGCTGAGCCACCAACTACAGGCACACACAAACCACCACTTAGTACCAGGCTACAGGAATTACAGCTGCTGCAGTCCCTGGACTGCACACATCACTTCTCACCACTACATTCCCACAACAGCCCTCCAGTCCTGACCACAGGGCTTTTGGGTCTACTTAGACACCAGCCCAAAGCACAGCAAGGCCAATGGCCTCCAAAAGCAGGAGCTTAAGCTCTAAAGATGAGCAGCCACAACCAAGACTACTCTCAGCCCACAGCCCACATTGGCTTTCCACACCAGGACCCCATCTAGGGAGGGCACAGGGTCACACACAGCAGTGGCAAGTGACCAAGTTCAACTAAGCAAGGAGCCCTGGACTGCAGCCAGCTGCCAGCAAGGGTTGCCACACAGAGAACAGTGAATAGGGACAAGTGTAAGTTATTTCTAAGCCTTTCCTGGAGAAAGCTCTAGACATACACACAAATAAAGCCAAGAACTGGCCTTCAGACAGCTTTTGTCAGAAGTCACAATGCTTCTGCTGAGTAGAAACCTTCTTAGACACCAAAGCCCCCTAAATCCAGGCTCTGCATAGATACACTCAGGGTTGATAGCACAGAGGAGATGCATCTTCACCTTCCTCCCAGGCTCACAGCAACACCTGTGGCTCAGACCAGCCATCAAGAACTTCCCCATACTCTTTAAGCTGGGTGTTAGTTTACTCCTCTCCTCATAGCCAGCTCTTGTTTCAAGCCAACTACACCTCACAGCCTTACACCCAGACCTGCTCCAGCCTCCCTTCCCATTTCCCCTCCATCAGGGGAACCACAGCAACACTCCAAGAGACCTCTGCTTTGAGAGCTTCCCCCACCCACCTCCCCACAGAAGTGGGTCCCAACTTACATGCCAATAGCAAGCCAAGCAAGAGACCCAGCACAGCCACCTCACCCTAAAGCAAAACTCTGCAACCAGCAGCCCAAAGACAAGAAAAACTACTCACCTCAACTCCCTCTCATGCCCCACCACCCTCAGGTTGCATCTTTTATTGGCCCCACAGAGCCATGTACCCTCTCATTTCCCTCCATGATTGGCTGCTCCCAGGACAGCCTCTCCATTACCTCCAGCTGGTTCTCTGTGAGGGCCACATGGATGCACCTGGAGGAGGATGGGTGGTGATGCCTTCCCTTGGGAGCTGCCCCCTCACCCACCTCCCTCCATACCTTTATGCTTTGCTGACTTTGGGCTTGTCTGTGGCCAGACCCTTCATGGGAGGTGCCACCCTATATATGTGCCCCACAATACAGGGCACAGTCTGGGTGCTGCCTCCCCACCGCCGTGCAGACGAGGGGCGTGCAGGGGGTGGTCCTGCATGTGCCACCACTCCGACCACGACATCCCTGCCCTCACAATAACCCCTCACAGAGGGGCTTGGCTACAGCACTGTGGGCAGTTTGGGGTCTCTGGAGGCGCCCTGGTGTTGCAAACCCTCCGAGCCATCGCCCTGTTTCATGGCACCCGGTCCACACACCTACATGTGCACAGATGTCCCAGGCTGGTCCAGCTGACAGCGAGCAGAGGAGCAGCAGTTGCCAAATGGGCAGGAAAAGCAGCTCCTAAAACATCTAATTGAAACCTGACTTTAACTGACAACACCTCTGAGCAGGGGATGGGAAGCACAGGGCTGGCTGCAGGAAGGTGCGAGCAAGGTGGTGGTGGGAGGCAGATGGGAGCAGCACCCACCGCCAGGGTCTGCACCCTGCACACCCCAGGAGCACAGCCTGGGCATCGTGCCCTGCCAGACATGGGAACTGGTTCAAACTAGATTACAGGAGTTGCAGGGAACACCTAGTTCAGTGTGTGGTGATGGGAATGGCTACGGAAACCCGCTGCACGATGCACAGGCTGCGTTAAGTCATGGGCACAGAACCCAGGTCACCCCCATTCTCCCTCTCAAGGCAAATGAAACGAAGCTTTGTGCAGCAAGTGCTGGGGGACGGTTTGGGAGAAGACCTGCAGATAAATCTGTTGTTTGTGGGCATTAACAAGCCTGTTGTGCTAATCCCAGACCCTGTGTTTTTAAGCTTCAAGTGCCACCGGTTGCGCTATCTCGTTTCTTTGCTACTTGAGACCGGAAAATTACATTTCAATTGCTTTTTAATTTGACTTCATCTGCTCCAAAACTTAGTGTGCACCCTCTAATTTTGTTTTCTCAGCGGTTTGTTTCAGCTAATTCCTAATCAGCCAGCTCTAAATCAAAACAGGCCTGGCTCGAGCTGAATTACACGAGTCCTCACAACCTTTCCAGGCTGTTTAATTAAATTGGCTCCCAACTGCACCCCGAGATGAGTAGGGGCAGCCTCCTGCACAGCCCACCGCCAGCGTTTGCCCCCGTGCCTGGCGCAGCTCTCGCCCACGGCGCTGTGTGATACGAGCAACCAGGCTGAGGGAAGTTTATCCCCATCCCAGGCTGCTCTTCCCCTCTCTGCCCTTCCCGTTGCCTCTCCACCTGCCAAGCGCCATCAGAGCCATCCTGCAGGTCCCCTGTCACTGCCAGGGCGGGGAGGGGGAGGATGGGGAGAGGAAAACACGTGCAAATCGATTAGCGACCCCCCACCCCCGCCCGAGCGTCGCTTCAGTCAGTGATGGCATGAGAGGTGGCACCGCCGGGCGCCGGCCCGCGGGGGAGGGTGAGCAGGGCTCGGTGAACCCCGTGCTGAGGACATGGGCTGATCGATATTTGCTGGCTGGGAAAAGGATCAACTGCTGGAGGGAGAGAAAACCCGACCCCGCTCTGGTTTTCAGCATAGTGAGAGGGTATGACAGCGAATGGAGGGGAGAGGAGATGAAACCCTAAATCTACATGACAGCGTCCCCTGGGCTCAGCCTTGTGCTCTCAGGCTGAAAATCCACATGGTGACAGGTATGAAGAGCTGTGGTTCCAGCTCAGAGGTTTCCTCTGTGGCTGCTGTGTCCCACCCTGCCGCCCTTTGCCCGCGCTCCCACCAGGACACCGCAGGTTACTCTGACTGATGCCAGATTCGAAAATCCCCAGTTTTAGCCCTGAGACAGCAGCATTGATTTTTCCTGCTTTGTTTTCTTCTAGTTCCTTGATGAGGTTTACCCTCAGTGCATGTGGAGAGAGGGGCTGGCCAGGAAAGTTGGGGCTGGAGGAGGTAGGAACAGCCCAGGCTCCATCCCGGGAGGCTGCACGGCCACGGCAGATGGTTGGAGTGATCAGTGATCCCTCTGTGAGCAGAGAACCTCACCTGGCAGGGAGCGAGCAGAGGAAGGGATTGCTGCCTGCCAGCCCCTGAATGCCTGCTCTCAGGCAGTGTATTTCCCTGTCAGCTCTACTGGAATCCATTAATTTAACATCAACAAATTAATTTTACTTATTAGTTCCAGTAACACCAAGGAAAAATCCAGCAAGTTCCCGAACGAGCTGCTGAGGGAACTGCTGGTGGATGGGGGCAATTCCCAAGCGCGGCAGGGATGGAGCCTGCCAATTCCTCCTTCTTTTTCCATTATTTTTTTCCAGTTGGGATGCACGATCCCAGAGGGAGGCAGCGCTAACTCCGCACCGGCTGCTCCCGGGGAGGCAGACGCCAGGCAGCCGGTGACCTCCCTGCCGCCAGCCATGAGATTCCTTTCAGTCCTATTGTTCCCGCAGCAGCCGCGGGTTGGAGTCGGGATCAGAGCTGCATTGTACCAGGCACTAAACAACCACATAATAAGTGACAATCCTCGTCCGTTACAGTCTATCTAATCAGGACATGCAGAAGGTGGGAGAAGGGATTTATTGTTATCCTGGTCTTAGTGCTGAGCCAGAGGCAAAGCCAGGCAGCTGGATTTTTCCAAGGCTCAAGATGCAGCTTGTTGTTTCCCCTAATTTAGCGTAGCGGCCTTAAAAAAGGGGTCCTGGTTTTCTCCCCCTCCTCTGCTTTTTCTCTGGCTTCCCTGCTTTTCTCCCTCTGCTCCTCGGTTCAGGCAGCTCATTCAGAGGAAAAGCAGCACACAAAGCCAAAGCAAGAGGTGTGGGTTTCCATCAGTTCGGATAAAACAGCTCAGGTAGTGGCCACAGGACGGTTGGAGCTGGTAGATGAGGAGAGCTGTCCCCAAGGGTGGGCAGCAATGCAACATCGCATCTTGTGTTGCTGGGAGTTACAGCAGAGCAAGGCAAACCCATCCTTGGTCCAGTTCCTTGTCCCTGCAGTCAGTGTGAGAATGCACCTGGGCTGGGGTGGCACCAAGGGGAGGGAAGCTTGTCTTAAGGGCAGCTTAATTTTCTCCCAAATACCCGGGAACTTGGCCCATTAAAGCTGGTTTGATAAATACCAACTCTGCTGTGGTCGTGTGCTGTGGGACATCTCCATCCCCATCATCCTGGCTCCAGTTTGGTTGGAGATTTTATTTGGTTGAGCAGATGCTTATTCAGACCTAGCACTTGTGTGTGAGGTTACATGGACCAGAGAACTTCTCCCTCTGAGTGGTGCTTTCCAAGGCAAATGGTTCTTTTTCCCAGCCAAGAAAAGGGATCCCTTGCCCAGAAATATAAGTGCTGGGAAAAAAATAAAAAGAGGAAAAAAGCCACCTTGATATTTTACAGAAGAAAATGTATTGATTGGCAGAGGCCTGGCAGAGCTGGGAGCTCCCTGGGAATCACAGAGAAGGGAATTGCCATGTGGGAAGCGAGCTCGTCAAGCGTTCGGCAGGGCGAAGCGCAGCACCAAGTGATGATCCATCCCATCAGCTTGCTGGGGTTGGTGGGATGGAGCCCTGGGAAGCAGGGCAGTGCCAGAGGGAGCTGTGGGAGCCCTCTCCCACTCGCCCAACGCAGCTGTTCATGTCCTTTCGGTCAAGGGGTAAGCGGACGCCCCTGAGAAGCAGCGCAGCCCCGGAGGGGCTGTAACTCCACACCGGGATGAGCATTAAGGAACTAATTTTAACTACTAATCAGCATCTTTTCTGCCAGACACGGGGAGATCAGAGTAACAGGGTTTGAAATTGCTTAAAAATAACATCAGACTTAATCATAGCTATTTATTAAATCCATTATCCCCTGTCAGTTGTGGGACACTGATTTATTCAGCTGCGGAAACTATATCACCTACGGCCAAAAAAATCTCATTTTTTTTCCCTATTGGGCCCAGCAGTAATTATTCCTGTAGGGATAAACCTGTAAATTGAGGAACTGAAACAGGGAAACCTGTGGTGAAACTGGGGATGAGGCACAGCAGCAATGGAGAAACCTTGGACTTACTGAGAAACCCAGAACTCTGTGATGTTGTATAACAAGATCGTGTGTGTGATCCTGCTCCACGGCACCTGGTGGGAGAAAGGCCACAGTGCAGAGTGCCTTAGAAATCACATAGGGGAGAGAAATCCCACAAAACACCAGAAAACCCACACCAGCCATGGGGTCTTCAGACCTCTGGGTACCACTTTACTGCCAAGGAGTCCATGTGCAGCCTAATTAGAGGAGAAGATGAGCTTCTCCTTGTTCCTGTGGTGTCCTGGGCAGGGAGGGCAGCAGATGCTGCTCACCTTGCTCCTGCTCTGACACCTCTGGTCATCACAGCCCCGACAACATCTCAATGGAAATTAAGAGTTTGTGTTTAAAATGTGTATTTAGGGGCCTTTGTTTGAAAGCTGTGCTCAGGAAGCACTAAAAAGAGGATTCAACGTGTGTATCTCACCTGATCCCAGGAGCTGAAGATAATTTATGCTAAGCCCAGGGGTGATGTTCCTCTCTGCTCAACAGCTCCACGTCTCAGACACACACTGATTTGGTAACGAGCTTTCGGGGCCCCCAGTAATTACATCTCAGCGTGCCACCTCCTTGATGTCACTCGCTCCGCTGCTCTGAGGTCTGTCCTGGACGAGCCGGTGGGAGCAGCTCTCTGCACACCAGCACAGCCCCCGGGCAGCACCCTCCAGCTGCTGGGATCCCCCAAGCAGATCTGTTTTAACCAGGCAGGTTTGGATATCTCAGGATGGGATTTGGATACACATAAACACGCACTCGCATTCTGCGTCTCGCTCCCAGCAGGGGGGTAGTCGGTGTGGTCCATTTCTCCTAGACTGGGGTACACAGCTCCCTGGGACAGGGGCAGTGATGGGGGGTGGAGTGGCAGAGCCCCCTCCTGCCTGCTCTGCCTTGTCTTTTCTGCTCCCCTGTGGCAGAGTGAACAGGAGGTGCCTGCAGCACGGACGGGGGTAGGTGTGGTGAGCCCTGTGGAGCCGCTAGTGAAGCTGCTGCCCGTGTGGAGACCCTGGCAGTCACAGCCCGTGGAGGGGGGTAGGGCTGTGCTGTTACTGGTGTCCTTGGCCAGGGCTGTGGATGATGGGATGGAAAAGGGCCCCAGGCCTGTGCTGGAAGGGATGGACCCAGGATGAGGGGCCCTGTTGTGTGTCAGGGCTGTCCCAGGGTCACTGCTGGGGTTGGGACACATCCCTGCCCAGGATGAGGCTGTGGCCCTGGCGGTCTCTGCCTAAGCACAAGGGCTGGGCTGGTGGTGGTCTTTAGTAGGACTAGACCCAGCACCCTGAGCCTGCAGGTTGGGACTGGGGGAAGGCTGAGACCATCTTCATGGTAGGGTGGGCTCTGTGGGCTTCAGTTCCTCTGAGCTCTGTGTCAGAGCCCTCTGGAGAACTATGGCAGGACAGGTGGGAAGGGCACTCGCCATCAGTCCCCACTCCCATCCAGACCAGGGCAGAGGCCTGTTTGCAGGCTGTCAGTGCTCAGCTGCTGTTGGCAGGTGCAGCTAAACCCGGGTGGAAGAGTTGGCTTGTCCTCTGTACAGCTGGTCCACCTAGGCAGGGACCCTCAGCAGCGTACTGCATCTCTCCACGAGCTCAAGTGGCCAAAGCCTTCACTAAGGATTACAAATTCCCCCTTGTGGGGTCAATTTGATGCCACGTGCCAGAGGGTTCAGGGAATTTTATCCCCTCTTTTCCTTCAGAAGCTTTGGGGCTGTTTGCTTTGCCTCCATAATTCCTTGTGTTAAGAGAGTGCTGTAACTGAGAAGTTCAGCACCAGAAAGACAGATGGGACCGTTGCTTTCACTTGTGTACATGTCCCCATGGAGTTTCTGATCATGGCACCTTCTGCAGGACCTGTGACTCGCTGGGCACCTACTGGGATTCGGCAGCACTTGGCATCTTCCCTGTGTACATCCCAGGCAGACAACTGCCCTTGTTTGGCTCAGACTGGTTGCGTCTCACATGGCCAGTGCCCCTCCAGCCCTCCCAGGGGCACTCTGATCCTCCCAAGCCAGCAAGAGAACCGAGGATGCAGTTACTTCCCTTACAGACCAGAAGGATTTTATAAATCCTAATAAACACAACCCCACCCTGCAGCCTCCTGGGCCAGATCTTTAGATAACCCTGTGATCCTTCAGCAGGGCTGTCAGATCCAGACACTGTTCCTCCCCAAAACACCAGTTTGCTGCTGCTGCCACAGAACAGGACACCTAAAGGCAGCATCTGGCCCGAGTTCCGTGCTACGTGTGCCAAGGCTTGTCACTACAGCGCAAAGGCTGCGGCGCCACAGCGAGCTGTCCGAAGCGGTGTTGGGCTCCCTGCTGCTCTCCCTGCCCTCTGTACAGGTACAACCTCCTCCTCTGTAACTGGGAATGCCATGATGGTCACTAGGGTGTTGGTGTTTAGCCTGGCATCACTGGCAGGGTCCAGTGGGAGAGATCAGAGCCTGCCTTCCACATGCTCTGGGTCTACGGGCTGATTTGACCTTTATCCAAGGACAGTTTTCCAACCTGAAACAGTTACAGTCCCCATCCCTTTGTGAGGGAACGTGGGACTCTTCATCTCACCTTAAGAGGATGAAGAAATCTCTGTTGGGGTAAGAAACTTCACCCACTCTGAAGGCAAACATCCTGCTTAGCAGAGAGCTCCCTGGCCTGCAGAGCTCTCAGGACATGTCACTGCAGAACACGTCTCCTTCCTTTTGTAAGGGAACCTTCAACACCCTCCTTACCAGGTAACACCACCATCCCAACGGGGTGAGCCTGGGTGACCCGGCTGCAGCCAACACGGGCTGTCGCGGGGGTGTCTGCAGAGCGCGGTGATGTGCTGGAGATGACACAGGACGGGGTCTGTGCTACAGACACTGCAAGGACAGGTCACTAAACTCAGCAAGAGGCAGCCTAGGAAGCAATCTGGCTGAGCTCTGGTCATTGCCGACCTGTCCACGGGCTGAGTGAGCTTGTAGCTGTTTCAGGTTTGCCATTTTGACCCGTGTCACTTCATGGGGAGATCTGATTGCTCCTTGGCAGCTCACTCCCCTCACTCGGTCCAAACAGACACTCAGGCACGTTACACGTGAGTGGACAGGGCAGAACCCATTATTTATTTGACACATTTCACATCTCTAAGATGTCTGCCCAAGGACTTCACAATCTTCATCACGGACTGAAGGTTTGAAATAATTACCTAAAAAAGCCCAGAAACAACATCTTGCTCTGGAAACATTCCCGAGGCGTTAAACACGTTTCTCACTAGTCAACACTCAAGCTGGCCACGGTTTCTGCGGTGTTATTCTGCTCCTGAGCGGACATGCCAAGTTCTCAGGATCAGATCATCAGGGTGAACAGTCAGTGACGAATTCAAGAGGTGGGTGTAACACAAACTCTCTCATTTTCACCTCAAAGAGGCTCTTTATCTGATTCTTCCTGCTTGGAAGCTCCATCCTGAGCTATGCACCCGAAACACCCACGATGGCATCTCTTACTTGGAGAGCAACCACGTCCTGGACACTCCAGCTGAGGCAAATACAGCAGGGAAATACTTGAAGCTGAAACCAGCAGGACCATAACACAACAACAATCTTTATCCTTTCTGCTTGAAGAACTTATTCATTGTAAACATGGGGTCTAGAAATGGTTTTAAAATTAAATGAGTTCCAACCAAGGCTGGGTAGGTCCCTGACATGGCTGCTCCTGCCGAGGATTCGCTTGGTCTGACAAAGATGAGCTCCTGTCACTGATGAAATCCCCTGGCCCACCTTGGCAAGAAGAGCATGGCCAAAGATGTGACTTTAAATGAAGATGATCTTTTCACCACAGCTTCTTGTCACTGTACTCCAGCAGCTGAGTTCATAAAAGCCCCTATAAGGAAAGGAGAGACAAGGAGAGATGCCCACGAAACGAAGCATTAGCTCTCTGGAGGGACCAAAGCTTTCCCAATCACGCTCTCAGGCTGCTGAATTTATGGACAGTGTAAAGGATGTAAGGAAAGCTTTGGAGTGCTACAGAAGAGCCTGTCCAGCCCTTGCACACAGACATCTCCCCAGTCATGTGTGTGATTGCTGGGGAAGGTCAGGGGTGGAGATCAGCAAGGACCTTCCACCTCCACGGGCAGAAACTACAAGCAGAGACAGGAGAGAGTCATAGTGACTATAAGCTGCAAACCTACAGATTTAAATACACAGATCGAGGGGGAAATGATTGCTGAGCTGTCAGAGTTCCTTCCCTCTGCCTCATCAGGAGTGGAAATAGACAGAGGGAAGTTTCTCCTGCCTGTTTTATGGGTGAAATTCATCCCAGGGCAGCACACAGCAATTGACAGTGTGACACCAGGACTGTCCTGAGCAGAGACCAGTTTCTAGAGGTGCAGCACTGTTGCCTTGGAGCTCTCTCACACACACATTTTTAGACCCCCCAAGGTCTTCAGGAGGATGGTGGGGACAAGGAGATCACCAGAAGGGTCAGTGCCCTCATCATCTCTAACCAGGGCCAAGCTGTTCTGGCTCCAGGCCAAGCAGTAGCCCCTCAACCCAGTCCCTGCTGGCAAGGAGCCACCCACCCACCCCAGGGGCTTCTCCCCCATCCCCAAACAGACTAACTCCTGAGCAGAAGCCCATGACTCACAAGGTAGGTGCAAAGCAGTGCTTGGGGCTGTCACTGGGGGAGGCTGCAAAGGTGGGATGGAGTGTGGCCCTTGGCCTGGGCAGTGTGTCCCTGCAGAGCAGAGCCACAGCACAGCCCATGCTCCCTTTAATCTAAGTAATGCACACCAGTGATGACATCAGCTTCGCCTCTGCAGGGAGCAGCCAGTTGGGCAGGTATGGAAGGTCCCCAGGAGGCACATCTTTAGGTAGCTGGACACTGACAGAGGCTGCTCAGCATCAGCAATCAGTTTGACTGTTGCCTTGACAACATTAAAGCTAGTTCAGATGTGTGGGTGGGGGAAGGAACACTGCCTGGAGCAGGGGACACAGTCTGCTCCCAACATGGAACAGGGCCCAAGGAATGCAAAGCCTTGGGACATGAGTCATGTCCTTGAGCTACCCTGCTCCTCCCCGTGGAATGGCTTTGCTGCAGGTTTAAGCTCCCTAATGGTCTCAGGTCAGACAAGGGTGCAAAACACCAAGGACCATGTGAAGTGGTTATGCCTGGGACTCTTCTGGAAGATCCTGGTGGGTTTTGGTGGCTGAGGGCAGGAGCTGATGAAGCAGGTCCTCCCTTTGAGGTTCTTCTGAACCCCTTTTAGAGCCATGCCTGTGTTAGTGCTGTTCTGTGCACTGCTGTAGCTTTTCATGCCACAGGGGTCTATGCCCACACTGTGCAGGAGGCATCTGCACAGGGGTGGTCTTGTCCAAGCGAGAAGCTCTGTGGTTGCTCTGACTTACAGAGACTGTGGTTTCCCTGGGAACCACAGAAAACCATCAACACCCACAGAGCAGCCAAAGTCACACTGGCACCTCTAAGAACTGACCCCCACCCAGAACTGGGATGTAGGGTCTTACAGCTTTCCAGAAGATGGGAGAAAGGCCCCTTTCTCAGCCACCTGCAGGTTCCCAGTGGCCTGGCACTGGGCTGTGAGGAAGGCTGAAGTGGGAAGATTGTCCCTTTTTCTCCCCAGTTTCTCTCTCTCATTTTCTGTCCCCTCTTAGGAACTACCATCCAGGTTTGGGATGTTGACTTGCCTGTTTCTTCTACTGCTGGTTCCTTTTGAACTGGATCATATTGTTGGTGTGAGCAGGACCAAGCAATAGGAAATTCCAGGCTTCTTCAATATCTGCTTTCTCAGCAGAGAGGAAAGCACTGTTCTCCTCCTCCTTTCCTTCTAACTTTACCCTCTGCCTAAAAGAGAAGCCAAGATGTCAGATGGTTCTAAAGACCAGGGTGTGGATGATGCTGACCCCATGCAGTTCTTGGCTCCTCCTGAGAAAGAGAAGACTGAGGCCATGAGCAAGTCCTATGACATCAAGACATCCTGCTGGAAGAAACATGAGAATAGGGATTTTCCTTGCTGTGGAGATCCAGTCTGAAAAGGATGACAAAGTCATGGGGGAGATGGTAACCAGCCAGCTAAGCTCTACCTTATGGGTTCAGTGGGAAAGCCCAGAGGTGCAACACTTCTGAGTCCAGACCTACTTTGCTCTGTGGGTCAGAGGATCTGTGGGACTCCTTTCCAGAGGCCACCAGCCAGGGGCAGGGGCGGCTAGAAGACGTGAAGTGGCAGCATGTCCAAGAGACTGTGGTCCGTGGAGGCCTCTCTGGGCTAACAACACCTTCCTCCTACTCCCCAACACTGCAGACCATCATGGTGAAGAAGGTGGATGACAAACACATCCAAGTCCACCCAGATTGATGAGAAGTCAAACATGACCTTCCTGAAAGAGACCAGTGTCCTGAACAACCTATGTCAGCTCTACACCCCTGTGAGGATCTGTGAAAGGGCAGAGGGGAATGGGCAAACATCATGGAGTAAGGGCAGGGCAGGAGCCAGTCCTGACTCAGCAGGACAGCCCATGAGGCTGTAAACTGTGTGTGTGACTTCAACCTTCCAACACCAGCTCACATCCAAGCCCCTTTTCCCTGCCTGTCTTAGCACCAGGACACCCATCCAAGTTCTCAGCTCTGCTCTGCCCTGTTTTCCAATGATTTCCCTGTGTTTCTCTTCTCCCATGCATAAAACAGAGGGTGATATTGATCTGTGGCTGCAATGAAGCTCCCCTCACACCGAGCTCTGGGGGCTTGCAGGTGGTCTGGAAGCTGAAATAAATAGCAGTGGGCAGCATAACCACAGTGTCTGCAGAGAGTGTGGGGATTCTTCAGAGAACAGTGCCGAGGAGCAGCCCAGGGTTCCTCAGCCAGGTGGGATTTCCCAGCACTTTATTTCCTGCCACTGGAAACGTGGCAAAAAATGTGTTTTATCTGGGTAAAACAACGTGATGAGCAAGTTACCCAAGTCATGAAAGAGATGTAAGCACCAGTAACCAGGCAGGGGGACCTGGTCTTTTTTCTCCTGGCAGCAGTGAGGTGTGTTGTCTGGTGTTGGGCAGGAAGGAGCCATCCACCATTCCCACATGGAGACACTGCAACTCCTGGCTGAGCACAGGGGTTTCTTCCCTTCCCCTTTCTCTCTCTGTTTTATTTCCCCCCTCTTTTCACTTTTTTCCCCCTCTCTCCTCTCTGCCTCTGCTCTGGGGCTCAGTAAAACAACTCGGAATTTGAAGACATAAATAGCAGCTACATTTGGCCTCGCAGGAAAAATCCTGTTATTCTAGCCCTGTGGGATTCCTTCGGCGGTTTCCTATTCCTCCTTCCAGCTTCCTCAGCACCCGAGCTCTGCCATGTCATGTCCCAGCTTGTCCCTCTGCACTACTCCTCCCCCACGTGGCTGTCCCGACCCCACGCGCATCCCTGGCCTGTCGGATGCTGCCCTCTACCCTTGGAATAACCTTCTTCCTACGAGCAATAAACCCTCCTCATTCCCTACCTTCTGCCCGCAGATCCCAGCATTGCCCTACCATTCCCCCCAATCCTGGCACATCCCAAAACCTCTTCCCTGGAAGATGGAATTACTAAGCACTGTGTTATGCCTGGCACTTGCTGTTGGTTCTTGGAATTAGGGAGATTAGCCAGACTCTGGCTCACTCCAAATCCACAAGGCTGGACCTCTATGGAGAGCCCTTGGTAGGGCTGAACCCGAAAAGGAGCTTCTGTGGGAGCTGACTGATGGAAAACTTACTTAGGGGATTGCTTCGGGTGGTGAGGAGTAGGTGTGCTCAAAGCAGAGTCTTTGGTGTTGAGCATCCTGCTGATGCTGACTTTTAGCTTCTTGTAGGAATCCCTGGAAGATCAAATCATCCAGGTGAATCCCCTTCTGGAGACCCTTGAAAATGCTACAGCTACGTGGAAGAAAAACATTCCTCCCATTTTGATAACACCAGCCCTTCATTTATAAACCACTGGTAGGTCACAGAAAGATGTTCCCCTGGAAGGAGTTTCCTCTGGTACCACAGTCAGTAGATACTAACACCTCGTGTGAAGCATTGCTGGCTCCTGCTTTTGTGAACTTTGCCAGTCAACATTGTTTTGAATTCATATTTTTATATGTCAAAAGAAAAAATAGTTTTGACCCAGCCCAAATCCATGCCCTTTCAACTGTTTACTTCTGTGAAGACTCAAAACACTTGTTTTTTGTTTTTTTCAGAAGATTTTTGATTTTGAAATTGACAGTGAAGATGTAAAACATTGGGGTTTTCAACTTAAGTCTCCTCATTCCTCTGTCTCTGTGCTACATACTTCTGCCATATGTTGCAGAGAAAGGAGGATTTCTTTAAGCTCTAATACAGAATCCAAGAAGAAAGAAGTTTTTTTATAGATCTGATCTTTGAGAAGATTAAATTTCCTCTCACTGACTTGCAAATTTGCCCCTACAGGCAATGCTGTCTGTCCCTGATGAACACTCAGAACCTCTCAGCTAGTTTCTGTTTTCCTACAGATATTGCAATCTTGATTAACGGACTCATCTTTTATTTTCTCATCTAGGGCAAATTTATCTGAATTCACTTTGGTAGCACGGGCAAACCAGTTGGGGCCAACACTGAGAGCTGTAAGTAAGTACATAATTCTTTTTATTTACTTTGCTCTGGATCTTTCTCTTGTGTTGGATGGACCCTGTTCTGTTTGCTTCAGATGTGCAAATCCGAAATGAATTCTGTTAACTCAAGTGATCGGTGCTGCTGGAAATGAAACCAAAATCTGCCCCTACTTCAACAGCAGCATTACATACCCTCAGTGATGACAAATCTATTTCTTCTTTCTTTAGTTGCCTATGAGGCTCCATGTGAACACGTAAAAGACACGATGCCTCCCCCAAAAGCTGTACCCTTTGCATTCCACAGTTGTATTGCAACCATTACTCACATTCATCTGTAGAGCTCTATAATTGTCTTGCAACCAAAACCCTAAAAATAGCTATCCAGGGAAGGTGCATTGTTCTTTGTTTGCACACCTGCATCCAAGACTAAATTGAGAACCACAAATCCCAGCTCTCAAGGTAAAAAGACCCCACTGTGTTTCCTGACTAAAGCCTGTTGGCACACAGAGAAAGGAGAGAGGAAACATATGGACCAGTTATTCTTTAATGTGGGGTTGTCTGCATCCCTCCTACTTTCAACTCATCCCAGATTTGCATCACACCCAGAGACCATATGTTGGATTTGCCTCTCAGGACAGTGGGCCAAGGCAAGTTCCAGGTTGTTTACTGGCAGGTTGTGGCTTCTTCCAGCCGAGGGAGCAGGGCATGGACAGACAATCACTGTGTGAACAGCAGCGCTGGCTCAAGGTCCTTCTGCACCCTTGCCAGAGCTCTGCTGGCAGAAGAGGTTGTATGAGCGCTCCCCAAAGTCACCTGGACTAACTAAAATTGACAATAAAGGTGGGTTGAGTCATCCCAAATTTTTCTGAGGACCTCACATGATGCCAGTCACCATGTGAGGTCCTCAGAAAAAGAAGTCAGAAGACTTCAGCTGAGAGGCAAGGATGAGAAATGCCTGGCTGGGTCTGCCAGCAAGAGCTGGTGATTTGGTACAGCTGAATGAATTGATACAGAAAGGTCTAGAGGAGGATGTGTTTTGTGGAGACCAGATAATGTGCCTACAGAAGGCATGGACAGAGTGGTCACAAGGTACAAAACATCGTTTCCAGAGCTCTTCTCAGAAAGAAAGGGTGATGTAAGGACAGGTTTCACAGGTCAGCCTTACAATCCAGGCACCAGGGGATGCTTAGAAGTAGGATTAGTCTGGAGATCAGCTCCTGAACCTGGCACTGACATAACTGGACAAGTGATAGGACCTTTTGCCTCCATTTCACTAGCTGCCAAAAGAGCTGTGCTAAAACTTGTGCCAGTGGGAATGTTGTGAAGCTTAAAAGCACGCTCTGAGGGCATCATGGAAAGACACTGCAGTTCTTGCTGCACTCACAGGACTTCCAAAGGACCTTGATGCAATGCTGGTTTCACTGATATCACTGAAATTCTCACTGGCATCCATAGGGCCATGGCTTTTCAGTCTGTCTGCTACCTACCATCTGGATGTGTCTCCCTCTGTGTTTCAGGTCTAGAGAAGTCACAGGCCATTTCCCAGGAAGTAGCCAAGAGATATTATCATATTTCCCATCAGATCCCGTCCAAGAAGAAACCTGATCTTATTGATACAGCACTTTGTGTTATTCACTCCCTTTAATACACACATCCCTGCTCAATCCTCTGTTTCTAGAATAAGAAACTCACCAGAACTTGGCTAGAGATTCAAATAGGCTCTCTGCAGGGGGGGGGGTTTGTTACTAATTATCCAGGAAGAAGACGATTGCAAGTGACTTTTCCTTAGGCAGGCCAGAGTGAGAAAAGAAAGCTGTCTTCCTGTATCTTGATCAATGCATGGTGAGGTCCCTCTTGACCTGGCAGGGCTTCCACTAAGGTAAGAATGATCATTTCACACAGAAGGGTTGAGCTGCTTCATGTCAATTGTTTATGTCTCCTAAAGACAGAAAAGACAGCTGGGATAAGTTTTTAATACTGTTGAAAAGGTTTGGGTGTTCAATCCCACTTGCTTTGATGCAGCTGCTATGTCAAAATCTCCTAGGTAGCCTAAGAAACTCATCCTACAAAGGCTCTTTTTTTTCTGAAGTGATACACTCAAAACATGCTCAGGCATCGAAACCTGAAGAACCCCTCAGTCTCCAGCCAAAAAGCTCACGTCATGCCTTGGCTGTACTGAAGGCAACTGGTGTAATCACCTCTTGGCCTGCCCCTTGCTGCAGATGCTGCTGCTTGTCCCCAGTCCCAGCCCTTACCACTGGGTGCATCAAGGTGCCATCACAGCAATCAGGGATGATGGGGGAAAGAGCCACTTCTCACTAGTGTAAGTCTGGAGGAACATCAGTGAAGTTGAAAGTACAGCAAACAGGATGCTGCCACCTCATCCCAAGATCCCCCTAGCAATAAAATTCAGCTTCTTCGACCTGAGGATAAATAAGCTACTGGAAGAGAAGCTAGGGATAGCCTAGAGATTTGTCCAATTGTCTGTGAGCTGAAGCCTGAATGCAGAAGATCTGCTCCAGAGCAAATGAGCTTGACATAGCATTTCTGGTTAACATTCAATGGCCTGGGGTTTGCAGGGCTTCAAACAAACTAGTTATAAGGTTTGTTTGAAGCCTCAAAACCGACAGATCTGAAAGCTGTGGCAGAGACCCTGGGTTAAAACCTGCTCATCTCGCACACGTATGTATCTCAAGGAGAAGCTTTGTCTGGTTTTGACACACATTTTTCCTTTTAATATCGTTCTGAAGAGTATCTGTTACTGAAAAGAGCTTATTGGGAATATCTGTTGGCTCCTGAGACTATTATTATAAGCAGGACTTGAGCTACACAGAGATCAAACAGTCTCCAGCTGCTGAACTTACAGTGCCCTTTCTAGCAGCTGTTGGTATTTTACAGCTTCCAGGATTTGTACATTGCAAACAAGCCTTTTGCACAAAGCAGATACGATTTTCATAGCCACTGAGACAGGCAGTCCCAAATTGTGCCTCGTGAGTAACACGCTGTCTGCGAGATCCTCCGGCACGCTCGGAGCCATGCGCTCTCCTTCTCCGGCACACCGAGAGCGAAGCGTGATGTTCTCAGCAGAGCTGTGCTCCCTGTATCTCTGCTAGCTGAGATGTGGGATAATTGCTATAAGGGGATGGCACTGCTCATGTCCTGATAATTTTAAAAATCATGGTGAAGAGTGGAATGAGGTGATAATGTTGCATTTTACTCACGGTAGCAGCCAGTTAGAACAATTGCTGTCAAAACACATGGTTCTCAGCTAGCAGAAGTCAGTATAGGAAAGAAAAGCCAAGTGCTGGTTTACAGCAACATAAAGCTCCTCTGTCCCATGGAGTCTGAAGGGACCTGGCTGGTCAGATTTCAATGGGCTGGAAAATTATTTTAGATGTTCAGCGCTATGGGCTGGCTTCCAGCTTATGGTGCAGATTAAGAATTCCCTTGTGTGGGTCTGTCCCCCTTCTGCCAGGTGGCCTTTGATGTCCCAGGCTCCAGTCCAGAAGAGAAGATCTGTGTGTAGAAGCTGACTAGGAGTATTGAGCTCTTGGGCACAATGAAGTTAAAGCAGAAGCCAAGAGAGGAGCAGGCAGAGGTAGACAACATGGAGGTAGGTTGGGATCTCATGCTTGGTGACAGCAAACCAGGACAAGCCAACATGCACAAGAGCTCTGCCAGTTCGTTGAGATTGAAAAAGCTGCTAAAAACGGATTCTTGTTTCCAGGGAATAAAAAATGACCTTAAACAACACAGTGACTTTATTTCTTTTTTAAATGAACAGATGTGCTGTTGAGAGTCAGAGCTGGCATTCACAGCTGCCACAGGGCAGCAGGCCTAGCCAGATGGCTGAGCTGTCAGCTAAGGACTTGATCCTTCTTTGTTGAACATCCCTGCTTTGCAGGTGTTTTTGGAGTCATGGTGGAGCAAACAGGCACACACAACTCCCAGAGCATATGGGAGCCCATACACAGAGCAGTTCCTGTGACACCTTGTTTGAGGTGTTTATCATTGCCTCTGCTCCACCCAGCAAGCTCTGCTGAACAGTGTGTGTGTGTGAAGGGACAGAGCTGAGACCTGCTTCCCTTCGGTCCTTTCCGGTTCTCATCAGGGCTGCTGAGCTTGCCTGCCCCTGAAAGCAGAGCCTGTAACCACTTTCTTGAGTATGCAGCAAGGGCATGTCCCCACAATGAGTAATTTTCTTCCTGTTACTCAGATGAACATGTTAATCATCCCTCCAGTAGCGGTTAACCAGTTTCTGCCATACCCGTCTCTCACTCTGAGTAAGCACAACATGCACTTTGTGAGGCCTAGACATAGAGAACGAGGCCTAGACGTAGAGACTGAGGCCTAGACGTAGAGGCCTCTGCAGGAACAGATCACATCAAACTTCCAAAGGGCTTTTATGTCCACCAGCACTGGGAGAAGTACTGTGCTGGTGCAAATTAATGTGACCCTGTTGCCCTGAAGAAGCACTGCAGCCAGAGATCAGCTGTGCTGCACAGAGACATGCATCTCAGAAACCCTTTCCAGCCACAATTAACTGAAAACACCGACTGGGCAAGTGTCTGACCAGTGACGCAACAGTTGAATATTTTAATGCCCAAAGAACAGCAAGGCTGTTTCATGACTCTCTGACATGTTGCCACTGGTCTTGATTAAAAACATAATCCTTGTAGATATTCTGAAAAGGAACAAAAGCTCCCAAACTCAAGCCAAGTCTTGTTTCTAATAATGCAAAGCTGTAGGAATGCTACCCAAAAAGCACATCAGCCAAGGGATTAAATTCAGTTTTGCTTCTGCTGCTTACATGTTGCTGGGAGAGCCAGAGTCCTGCAGTTCGCTGCAGCCTGTCTAGCCTTTCCTGGTGTCTGTGCCTTGCCTCTCTGCTGTGTTGTCAAGCAGCCATGCTAATGCTTAGCAGCAGGAGGAGTCTTTAAGCATATTATCAAACTCCACCAGTTATTCACATACCTCACTGCACAGACACACTGACAGGACATGATCAGATCATGAATCACAGGACTTTTGCTCTATTTTTTTACTCAGCAACTATTTTGTTTCTTTGCTACCAAGCAGGTTTTAGAAACTGACGCTTGACTGTGCCAAAATCTGTTCTGATTGTGCTCGGTTATAGTCTATAAGCAGCATTGCCCCCTCTGTCAGCTATCAAAGGATGGGCCTGAAAGGTAGAAATGTAATCCCTCCACAGCATCCTTTCCTTGGGCAGTCCCACAGGATTGTTTATACAGTGCAAACAGACTTTCCATGGTAAGGGCCCCCCACGAGTCCCAAACCTCATCCCATGTGATAATGCTCTTCCCATGCCAGCTCTAACTCCCTTCCTTTGCCCCCGCCCCTGAGGATTTCTCCCTGTCTCCATGCAGGTCAACAGTCAGAAATCTGCTTCCTCACATGCTGTGACTGGGCTACTCCCTCACAGATTCTGGTCTGGCCATACCTTTTCTCCCTGCTCCTTTCCAGGTGTGCTACATATCGCAGGGTGGCTACAGAAGAGTGAGGTCCCCTGAATGAAGCAGAGGTGGGCTCGCTCCAGCAATCCAGATGCCCCTGCTCTGGGTCCTCTTTGAAAGGAAGGCTGCAGGTAGAGTGAACATTATGTCATACACTCAGTATTGTCAGCTCGATGTGTTGGCAAGGAAATACCATTGGTTCTGGTGCCCAGTGCTTCCACATCATTCCTTGGTGGAAAGGATTAAGCAGCACTCTCTTTCTCCAGCCTATGACTGTTTCTGCATACCTCTCTCCGTGCTGAAAGACAATCCAGCTCTGTCCTTGAAAATCCTGCCCCTCCAGAACCACAAGAGGCAGATATCTGCTCACTTTGCTCGGAGAAGGCACCAGCAAGCGCTGCTGCAGAAACAGGCTTGCACAGATGGAAGCATGAGTGCGGGCCCGGCTTAACGACAGGCTACATAATCCCCTCCTGGCAGCCAGCGGCCTTCTGCTGCCCAGACAAATGTCAGATTTCTATCACCCAGAAAACTTGCTGCCTACTGGGATTGTCATCAGCCCAGCCCAGGCCTCTACAGTTGAAAGGTGAATGGGAAACGGTTTAGAAAACTCCTTTTCAGAATTGGGGCTATCAAATAGACAGGCCTGTTCTTATTTGTACTTCCTGCAGGCGCGACCCCATCCCAGCCTCTGCTAAACTGGCAAAGCAGCACCAGTGTTGGAGGGAGAGCGCAAAAAATGGCGTATGCCCACAGCGTCCCTTCTCTCAGGGTTACGGTGTGCCACTTGTCCTCTGCAGCCTCTGTGCAGGGGCTGGTCCACCCAGCAGATAAAAGACAATTGCTGTCATCAGTTCACAGAGCTGTTCCTCTCGGCTTGCTGGTGCAGAGCAGGACTTTCACTGTTAAGAATCACAAAACTACATTTACCTACACACGTAAATGGTTCCACACCACACCCAAGGGTGCTTCCATGCACATAAGCTTACTCTCCCAGGCCACACAAGACCAGGCTCACTTCCTAACGTGCTGTGCAGGGGATGTTTCTGTTCATTTGATTCCAGATGTGAAATGCAAATGACTTTATAGACCAGAAGGTTTTGTCTCTCCAGCCTTGATAACTGTTAGTTTTTTCACTCCATTCACCTTTGTCTCATTCCAGGAGCAGCTGAACTAACTGATGACCACTTTGCACTTCATCCACGGCATTGTTCCTAATGAATCCAAACAGTCTGGTAGAGCAATCCTCAGGCAAAGCCACACAGTGCCTTCAGCACAAGCTGTGGCTAGCTGAGGAGCAGATCCTTACTCAGGAGTGAAAGAAGTTGGGCCATCACTTCGCAGACCACCTTGTCCCCCTTCAAGGGACTGTTAGCCTGAGACACACTCCCAGACACCAAGGCTAGAGACAGGATGTCTAATAAACCTCTCATTTCATGAGAGATGCACAAGAAATTAGGAGATACAGGACCTGGAACTAGACAAACCAGCACCAGTATTTATTAAACTGCATTGCCTCCTGCAACTTTTTTTTTTGCCACAGAAACAGTGAGTTGCAGAGGGGAAGAGAATCATAAGTTTTCACCTATGGTGTATAATAAAGTGGAAGCAATGGAAAGCAGTGAAACACAAACAAATCTGCTACGGATAGCAGTTACTCATGTTGTTTGAATTCCAACCCTGTTACTGAATGCACATCTGCCACTTTCAGATAAGGGAGGAATGCATCCTGCGCAGTGACCTGGCCCGTGAGGAACCAGAGGGAGTGGGTATGAAGGCTCCTAAGGTTTCCCAATCCGCCTTCAAGAGCTTCCACTTTGCATAGACAGATAGAAACGTCCACAAGCTTCCTTACCACCGGCAGTTCAGTGCCATGCCCCTGGGGCTAGGAAGCCAAACCAGAGAGGATCTTAAGCAGTCATTAGGCTTTCTGCGCTACCCTAACTCCAGCTCTTAGATCATTATACCTGTCTTTCTCACTTTAGATCCCAAAGCCTGAATCCCAGCGTAATCCCTCCAGGGTTTGTGCACAATAAGAAGGCATCAGGGCTGCTGCTTGGCTCTGCTGACCTGGGGGAGAAAGAGTACAGAACTGGATATAACGAGGTTGTGTTTACTCCTACCAAACTGAGCTAAATAAATTGATGGCAGTTATGACTCAGCATGCCTTTGGTGTAGATATAGCTGCAGAGTTAGAGTTTCTACAGCAACCCACTTCCTCATGCATATAATGTTCTCTCTTACACATGCTCCCAAAACTGACTTTTAATCAGACAGTGCAGTTAATATAATGCAAATGAAGTGCACCTTAAGCTATGCAATAAATCCCACTTGCTCTTTACTGTTCCTTAGTCAGGCAAAAATCCTACTAACTGATCATTTATCCAATTTAAGACTGGAAAGGAAAATGGAGAGAGACTGTTGTAGCTGTCTAATATTAGCAGCATATATCATTAATTTTGCACATATGTTTTTGTCATAATATAATGAAAGTAGCTATTGTAACAGCCACACAAAAGGGAGCATTCTGATCTTTGCATGAACCTAAAAGCTGCATTTTCCAGCTTTTGTAATAATTACACATTATTCATAACTCCTTCAGCCTATTCTATCCTTAAATTCCAACTTATGGATGGATGTTGAAGCAGGCCAGACACAGCCCATGATCTTGCTTTTAAAGCCAGCAGCTACATTACTATTATTATTTTTTCATCATCACTGAAACTACTTAGTGTGTTTCCTGGCACAGGAGATCACAAGGTATATTTGGGTTTCATCAAAGAAAGGGCTTCTCCTCCTGCTTTACAATATGCCACTTAGCTAGATCTTACAATGATCTGTTATTTTTTTATAGCTAGACACTGCGGGCACAGAATAGGTGATAGAACTCCAGGAACATCCACGTACAGGTGCATGAAACCCAATTCTTAAATATTAGTCTTCCATTCTCATAACCTCCCAAACTTTACCTTTCTGTAAGCATAAACAGAGACCCAGACAAGAACAAAACAGGATAAACTGACATGCAAAGACTAAAGAAGTAACATCTCTGCATTTCTGAGTGCTAACACACAGCATGTCCAGAATTCGATAATCCTGAAGGCTACCTAGAACTCCAGCTTCCAACTGTCTCCAGTCTTCCAGCACATTTTCCTGTGCTGGGATCCTGGCCACACTGGAAGACATGAGAGATGAACCTCTGGCAAAGATCATGAACATGCTGCAGTGTTGTGCTTATGACTTTCTAATGAGAAGTGAGTGCAAAAAGATACTGCAAAGGATGTATCCTTGGGGGAAAAAATAGAAACTATTCCATGAATCCAAGGTGGGATTAGAAACCAGACAGTAATATAAATCATTTACTAGCAAGAACCATGAAATCAGACTGGGATTTCCAAGCTGTACACCCCAGCACACAGCAAAGCAATAAATTTTCCCTGTATTTCCACATGGCTCCATGCAGTAGAACAATAATGCAGCTAGATGGCTGGTAGCTCCGATATGTCCTATGCATCCACTCCAGAGATCAACAGCTGGAGGATCTATGGAATTTGGAAATGAGCATTATCCCTCTCCAAAAAACAGTCACATGGTGATGCAGTGAGTCTCCTGGAACTCAACCACAATACCTACATAAATGGGTCACAAGATTTTGGTTTCGATCTGTGCATTTTTCCTGTCAATGCCTGTGGTGTCTGTGGCTGCAGGACAGAGGAGGGAAAAGATGGGAGGCAAAAAACCACCCTTTCAACTAGCTTCCAGTTTGTGAGCAGGATTTGTTTCTTCCAGTAAATTAAAACCTCAATTTCTACATCTACACTAGCATTTTTGAAACAAATACAATAATGTCCATTTTCCTATTTCAGGAAACTGCTATGACTCCTCTTGCAAGCCAAACAATTGTGAGGCACTGAGGCCCATCCCATGTGACTGAGGCTACGTTCTGGCTACCTACACATACACGCTGTTTGCTACATGCTAGACCTGGTGGCAATTCAGGGGAATGTGAAGAAGTTTCTGCTGCAGATTTCCTGTGGAGGTGTGTGTATAAATTGCACAGCAGGGTGAGGAAAATACTCTGAGGTTGTCCTGTTTTGCAAAATTAAGCAGTGGCAATTACAGGCACTGAGAACCTTGGGATGTCTGGTCAGGGAAAGAAGTAACGGCCATATTCACTTATCCACACATTCACACTGAGAAAGCTATTTTTTGCTAATTGAAAGCTAAATTTTATGTTAAACAGGACCACCTTGTCAGCATGCAGGGGTGGCTCCAACACAGACTCCTTCACTTAGTCCCAGGATGGACAATTCAGTCAGTTTGCTGGTAAGAAAGGTGTTGACCATGATATTCAAGCTTAAGCAAAACAAAATTACATCACAATCAATTCTCCACGTATAGGTGAAACAAAATTTGCCTTTATACTTGGGGACACACCTTCCCAACTCCAGTACAAATCAAATGAACTTCCATAGCCTTAGAAAGAAAGAGCTTTCAAAGGGTTAAGGTCCCATATGGACTGGTATGAATCTAGATTGTTATAAGAATAATTCTGCATGTATATCAGTTCAGAATCCGGAATAGAGTCCTGATTTCTATGCTGGCACACAGATCTGCTACTGTGCACCATAACAACCTTTTCTAGGAGTTGCATTACTCACACTATAGATATGAAACCTCTACGCTAAATAGGCATTTCAGGAGACACCAGATCTCCCATTGGTATGCAAAAATACTAGGAGGAGATAATAAAAGGATCACCTCAGGGCATTCAGGGGCCAGTATAACAGAAAAGGCTTGGTTTGGGAACATCCTTGATTGCACTCTTACTTACAGGTGAAGCCTTTTATGAACATGGTCGAAAGGAAGAAGAAAATGTAACTGAAGGAACTGGCACTGCAAAGACTTGGGAGCTCTCAGAACACACAGAAGAGCAGAGGAGCAGACAGCCACGCTCATCCAGGAGAATGACCTCTCCATCCAGCAGCAGGCTGAGAGCTGTATCTGTAGGGAATGGTTAAGGGTTCAGTATTCACTGAGGCAGGGCATTGGCTTTCTCAAATGACTCATAAGAGACTCCTTTTCAGAATATGGAATGAATAAAGAGCATATGGGGATGATGCATGAAATTCACAAACAGCCTGACTATACCTTAAATACAGTTAAATCCTTAGAGACCAGAGGAGACTGAGAGGCCTCATGGTGAAAGGAAAGGAGCTGTGGCCACAAGTACTGAGTTCCCTTCCACAACAATCACTGATGCTCAGCATGATCTACAGCCAATTAGGGTGGCATCTTTTAAAGATGTAAACTCCTCTTTAAGGACCTCCCTGTGCATGTATAAACAGGTCATTTCCCAGCAATTTCTAGGGATCCCTCTACACAAAGACATCTCCTGCTACATCCTTTACTATTATACCCAGCAGTGGTAGGCCTCTACTTATAAACCATCCCTTTCCACAGCCATGTAACTCCTTCCCAACTAGCGTTGTGGAATACTCCCTCTCCTGCACCTGAACTGGCTTTTATGTAATGTAATTGGAAAAGTTTGAAATCTGCACTGTAGCAACCATGTGGCTGGCTGCTGCTTCTTCTGAAGTCAGTGTTAACATCCACAGGATGTTAAACTCACAGATGCCTCATATGTCTCAGAATTTATTAACTGAATCTCAGATTCCTTCTAAAGAAATATAAGCTTCTAGTGACATTTTGTCCTGATGCTGCTAACGGCTCCTGTGATCCACAAAACCTGCATGATGTTCCCTTTCCTGTCTGCAGGCATTAGACCACAGAGTTTGAACTCTGACTTCAGATCTCTGCTCAGAATGACTCAGTCACTAAATTCCTAAAGGGAAAACATGCTTTGGAGGAAGTTCATCGGGCAGAAATAACTGCTCCATTTTTCTTTACTCCCATTCTCATTCTTTCAGCCTGGGGAATGTAAAAAAAAAAACAAAAAAACCCATTCCACCATTGTCTGCTTGCTTCAATACTGCAAGACTACAGTTTGCCACACAAACACTATTAACTCATGGCAGCACAGTGAAGTGTTGCCAATTTGTGCCACTGCCCAAAAAAGTGATGTGAATAGCTGAGAGTGAGCAGCATTCTTCTTTACGGGTCAATGCTGGACCAAGTTCCTCTGGGGCCATTGGAAATGCACAAAGTGCATGCTGCTTTCAGGAAGCACCTCAGAGAATCTGTGCTCCAGGTTTTCAGACAGTTGCCAGAGTTGGTTAGTTACCTAACTCTGTGCACCAGTCCAGTCTCTCCCTGAGAAACCTGCAAGGTGAAGGTACTAGGTGAACCACAGACCATGAACAACAGGAAACATACTGCTCAGATGCATGAAGTGAGGTGCAGGTGCCATGGTTTATGTTTTAGATGGCTCTTCTGATAAATGCCACTTCTATTTGTGTTACAAAGTTATTTTTCACAAGGAGTCCACTTTTTTCAACTAGCTGGAGGGCAAGAGGGAAGAAGACAAGACCACCTGTGGCAAGGTGGAAGAGGCTCATCATAAAGCAGAGTGTGACCTCAAATGACAATTGCTAACCTCAGTGAGGTGAAATGGTCAATTGTAGCACAAATTTCCCAGGGTACAGGATCTTACTAGGTGCAGCTGTGTTACATCATAGCTCTGACAGCATTAGCTACACCTGAAAAGTCACTTGATCATAAAGCCACTGGGAAAAATCCCCATTTGTACACTAATCTCTTCAGTATTAACCTAACAAGAAGCAGTTCAGTAGTTCAGACAAGCAGAATCAGAAATACAGGATTTTGTTTCCCAAGTCTTTCTCTGACTTGTCTGGTATTTGTAATTCATCTCCACACTCACCCACATATAAAATGTGTATCATCACTGGGAAGTTATAAGGCTTAAATGATTCATGTTTATGTAAGGCCTTATGATCCTCAGATAAAAACTTGTTTAGAAATGCAAAATATTATCACAAATTAGAACTTTATTTTAGCATCACTATTGACTACTTTAGCAACGGGTCTGCCAGCACTTCTCTGACAAACCTCCCCTTAGAAATTAAGTTCCCAGAATACAAATATCCAACTCTGTATTACCCAAACCACTAATTTACCTAGTTAAAGAGCTAAGTAGCTAAGGCAAATTGTACAAACATTAATAAATACTGGCAAGCTTTGCTAGTTTAAATCCTAACACAGTGCTCCACAGGGACTACAAGATACTTGTGCTTCAGAGCAAGGCCACTGGGACACTTAAGTGCCAGAAGAAGAATTACAGGCTGGTGTTAGTCCTCCTGAGGACTCTGCAAGTAAAGGCACAAGCACTCCAGAAGTAGACTAGCTAATGATGGGGTAAGGAGGAGCTTCAAAAAAGGATAAGGGGGCTTAGGTGCCCTGCCAGTCCAACTAAGGAGACAGGACACTAGTTCTCAACCTACTTTCAACAAAGATTACCCTGTTCACTACAGAGCAGAAACACTGGTTTAACTCATTTGCTGTAACATCCTGCCCTTCCTTACTCCACAGTAGCCTGCTTGTGGGGCCTTGCCTTTTTGATAAAACTAAATTGGTGTAAGAAATTAATGCAGACTTCTTAAACCTACCCTGTTAAAAAGGAGTCTGAAGTCTATCGCTTTTTAAATGCTTAAATAACAGAACCAGCTGAGACCTAGTGTTTATTTTACCCCAGGCCCATTTTAAGGGTTGGGTTTTTGTTTTTGTTTTTTTTTTTGCAAGCACTCTTCTGCTTGCAAGGACAGCTCATAAACCTTTTCATCAACAGGTTTAACCAAAATTCCTCATGAAAGAGTAAGAAGATGGTCAACAATCCTGAACTCTATGCAAAGCCTATGTAAACTCACCATTATAAACTGCACATACTACTCCTTTCATAGATACCTCTGAAGAAGCCAGTTACAGATGGGGCAGTCATCCATGGAGCAAAAGAGTAGCAGGTCAGGGATTTCTCTGTCCTGGGCTTCAGCTATCAAATTACCCCTTCCACTCTTTACAATTCTGAAGCAATGAATGGATCTACTCTAATAAATCTTATGTAAATTTCCAGGATATGATTATTAAATATATAATGAGATACATTAGCAATGAAAAACCCTGAAGAAAATTTAGTTCCCAAAAATGTTATTTTAATAGAATGTTTGAACACTTAGTAATGACTAATACAAATAGATAGCATCAATACTAATTAACATTTTCACTTCAATTCACTTTGGAAAAACTAGCTAATTAATTCCCAATTGTATCAGGAGATAGTGTCAGACACATTGCACAGGTGGGAACACAGAGGTAAAGGAACCAACCAGTGCCACAAAAAGCAGCAATATCAGTTAAAACAGAGCATACCACTTGGGAACTCCTGTTCCCTTTCTGATTATGCCTCACACTTGCTTTTATTGTTTCCAAAACACATGTTTCCAGATATTCATAGGCTTTCTGGGATGGAATAAACATTTATTCTCCTCTTTACCACTAGGTGGAGAAACATTGTTTTTGTCTGAAGAAGCTGATGTTGCAACAACTGCTCAGGTCAGACACCTTCTCAGCATCCAAGCATCTTGTCTGTTTCCTCAGAGAGTGAGAAACATCACTGGGATTCTCCAAAGAATTTTCTTCAGTAGCTTCACCTGAAGACAAATAGACAGACAAACCGGTCACAAAAGCAGACCTCAGTGCAAGCTTGGAGTCTCTGCAGACATCCAAGGCTTGAGGCCAGCAGGGAATTCCTCAACCAACCGCCAGTGCAGGCACGGTTGTAGCCATCAGTGAAAGGCAGGATTCAGCCCTCTGCAGCGGGAGCTAACCACTGCCAGAAAGCAGCTGTTTGCAGGTGGTGCTGAGCATTGCCTTCCTCAGCTGATGGAGTGGGCACCCCCTCACTAAAGATCACGACACTGTGCTCCCCCAGCAATTACAGTCACCCCACTGTTATTACAGCCAACTGGAATAAACTGAGTTTGCAAAAGAGAAATGATGTTGTGGCCCTTCAAGTCTTACTCAGCACTGTTTGTCTGACTAACAGCTGAATTCTGGTGCTCACATTCACAAGCTGGAAGATGACCTGTCTGAGGCTGATGCCCAGCAGGCTGAGGTGGAGAAGAGCCAAGCTGAAATTAATGCCATGAGGCTCCAAGGTAAACTCCTTGACAGCTTTGTGCAATGTTACCTCCCTCTGATCCTCTCCTTGCCCAATATTTCATCCAGCTCTGGCACCACCTCTCTCCCCTAGCAAATCTGCCCAGTCCTTCCAGCCTTTGCTCCTCTTTCCAGTCAGATTGACTTAGTTCTTCTCCTACTTTTCCCACAGCTCGAAACAGCTGAGTTGGGAACATGAGGAAGCTCAGTGTAGGCTTAACCTAATTGTCCACATAAAGATTCCTTTCAACTCATAGCAGATGACTTCAAGAGGCAAGTGGACAAAGAGTCAAAGGTACTGGGGACCACCAACTGTTGCTGTCATGGGACATGCAGTGCCTGCTCTTTTACACTCTGTCCACACCAGAGCAGCAGGTCTTTTGTGTTAGATCTCACAAAGGAAAACTTTCTAATCCAAATTAATCACTGGGCTTTTTACCAGCTGACCTTGGAGGCAGTGATGGGGACATGAGCCTTGTATGGATATGAAAATAAGACATGGAATCTCCCATGAGTCAGTAGTAAATCAACAGAACATAAACCTCTTGACTCTCAGTCCACTGTCCATTCAGTGGACAGTACACCAATTTATTTGTGTAGCTCACATCAGTTGAGCTCAAAACATACCAGTATTTCAGATCTGTCACATCTGTCTGGTAAATTTCTGCTTACCTCCAAAGAGTAATTCTAGTGCTGCACCTATATATCAGAAGTCTGGTGAGAATCCTCTGTGTTCAGAACAATCACCAAATGGGTTTTCTGTCACAACTCTTCTGAAACACTGAGAGAAAACAGTGATGATGACAAGCCAAGTTCTGTTTTCAGTTGTATGAGCTCAATTCAATTCACTGCAGTACAACAGGAAAACAGGTACAGAGAACAGAAACTTGGCTCCTGATCAGGAAGATATTTTGAAGTCTGAGAAGCTACTAGCTGGTCCAGAGCAGAGTTGAGTGGAGCACTCCAGTTCTGGGAATCCTGCTTCCAATAGGACAGATGCACAGTAAGAACTGTGCTATCTCTAGACCTGCACTGCTGCTGTAGTGAGCCTGGCCAACACCAAGCATGATTTGGACATGATGAGTACTTGGAGGAAGAGGAGAGCAAAGCTGAACTGCAAAGCCTTGTCTCTAAACTCAGTACTGAAGGCACAACCTGGAGGATTGAATACAGGGCTAATACCCCTGAAAGAACTCCTAGAAGCCACGTGAGCACTCAGCTTTCAGGGGGCATAGGCTGGGACTTCATGGCACTCTCACTATTTAGTTTGGCTGCTGAGTCACAGCTTATAGATGTGATCTCTTAGGACAGAGGTGTGCATTTGTTAAGACAGAGAGAAAGCAAATGGCTCCAGTCAAGAAAAAAAGAACACAAACAAAAAACTCACCAGTCAAAAACCCCACAACTTGCAATAATAAACAGATACCATTGAGACCTAATAGTTGTACACAGAAACACAACACTGATCTTTTTTGATAAAGGCTTGAGTCTGGATAGCCTTTCTTTAGTCCAGCAAGGACTTCACTCTTCCAGCAGCCCTATAAATTCCACTAACATTTCTTAAGAAAAAAAAACAATCACCAAACCAGACGAAACCCCTTCGAACCTGGCCCTTGAGAGCTGGTATTACAGGCTAGAAGTCGGGCCAATCTCTGTAGCAGTGGAACAGAGCTAACATGCTTTCCCATAATAGTAACAAAAAGTTTCACTGTGCACTATGACATCTCAGCATGACTTTGTGCTGAGACCCAGGGTTATTCACATTGCTCTTAGACATTATCCCAGTCCTTAAGATACCTGAATGGAATCTGTAAGTATCTATCATCAGGGAACAATCCAGCGAAGAGCTGAGCTGCAGCCCAATATGCCACATATCCAGCAGCAGAGGGGAAGAACCAGCCACATTCTCGTCACGGTTTAACAGTTCTGAGATTGCTGCCAGGATTTCACCTTTTCACTGGTGAAAACTGTGATGATGCTTGAGATGAGGGCTCCTGACTCCCACCACTCCTTACTCCATAACCTTACTTACTCACCAGGATATTTCTGCCCTCTCCCCCTCTGGACAAAGTTGGCTGTGAGACTCCAAGAAGAGAAGACACCTGACTCAGTCCAAGCATAGGTTTCTAACACATAGAAAACTAAGCAGACACTTAGAAGTGGAAAACCTCACCACTGACCTCAAGACAGCAAGAAATCCATCCATTCAGGAGTGCCTTCAGCACAAGTCTGGACAGCAAAATCCTGGTATCAGGGGCCCTAGGAGTCTCTTTCTGTTAGCTCAGGTCAGCTTTGGACTGGTCCCTTATTTTTCAATATTTTAAGATCTCTTTATTAAATGTCAAGTAACCTGCATGACCATGAGAAGCAAAGCTAAGATTTACCATATGAAGAGAAAACCCAGATGAGAGCCACAGCTAATTCCTTGGAGCACACAGCATGCTTCTGGTAAGCTCATTAGCTGACTTCCAGAAACAAGAGTACAGCTAAAGCAAAACCCCTCCTTTACTGCAAGGCAAGGTATTGATCTTCTTTTTAAGGATAATGATATCCTGCTTTGAGCTTTTCAGTGTTGCAGTACCAGTGGGTTGGCCACTGGTTATTAACCACAGTATTCAAAGAGTTCTAAACAACATGCAGTTTAAACACTAGCAACAAATGCTCCTTCATCAAATTAGTATTTCTCTACTCTTGCTAGTGTTAGTGTAAGAGCATGAATAGTAGTGCAACTGTGGGACATTTGAATAAAAACATTACTTAAAATAGGCACAAAGGCTGCTCCAAATCCACTGAAGTCCTTGGGTATCTGCCAATGACTGCAGTCAGCTTTAGAACAGGGTCTCAAGAGCTGAAAATCCCACACACATCATTACAGTACTGGGCTGAAAATCTGTTCCACCATCACTTTCTTTAATGAAGCAGTTTTTTATTCTATGGTTCCTGTGGCGTGCTTGTCACCATGGTATCTGAACGCATGTGTGGATCATAAGGATATGTGGAATATTTGTGATTAAAAGATCCTAGGAAAGAAAAATGTACCTTTATTCTTTCCCCTCATGACAGGCAGTTAAACACAGTCTAAAATAGTCTTGAATAACATCTTGTTTGTAACTGAATAGTCTTTAAAATAGAAAGAGTCACACTAATCAACCCAGGCAATTACTAACAGCACATCTGCACAAGGAATATCTGAAGTGGAAAACATTTGCTCCACAGCAGCATCATTATAACCACAGGAGCAAGGAGGACGATCACACTGATGGGAACTGGGTGATCTTGTTAAATTCCTAATAGTGAGGCAAGAAAGACTTGTAAACATTTTAATCATCCATTCAGTGACCAAGAGAAACTCTGCCAGTCATTAGACTGGCTGACAATTTAACTGTGACTAGCTGGCAGGACATACAGAGAAGTGAAGTGTGAAGGAAACTTGTGTCCAGTGAATGCTTGGCTCTCTCTTTCCAGGCCAGTGCTGCTTGTGCTGCCCTGGAGAAGAAGCAAAGCCTTTGATGAGATGCTGACAGAATGGCAACAAAAAAAATCAAAGAGCTGCAGGTGGAAGCAAATAGTTCCCAGAAGGAGTGTGCACAACTGAAAATGTTGAGGTTAAGACTGCTCAAAAATCTTTGAATCCCTGGAGCAGCTGGAATCTGTGAAGGAGAACAAGGCCTTTTAGGGTAAGTACTGATTTGATGTTAAAAAACTGCAAACCATAAGTTCCTTGCTTCCTACTGAATGAAATCCTGTGGTGTCTTCCAGCACAAATTCCATTTTTCCCATTTTTACCAGTGCTTTCATTCTCCAGAAACATACATTTGATGCACTTAAAGTCACAGGTTAAATTCTGCTCTTGGTCCAGGGTCTGCACTCACACACACCACCGCTATCAGACCACCTAAAAGTGTAAACTAGCACCCACAGACTGCTTCCAGGTAACTGACTCTGAGGAGAACATTCAGGACCGAGGTTCCTTCTGAATCCTCAAAGTGAGATCACAATAGCCCCTTGGTTGCACTCACTGTTCTACTAGGAGGTCATCACTCTAGACTGGGCAGGTACCATTACCAGAGCACCGTGTGAGGAAATAAAGGACTGCTTACCATGTGGGGCTTCGATAAGACAGAGGCTATGGTCCCAGTTCTGGCTGTCAGCGTTCTCTCTAATCCTGAGCACTTAACTTAGGGGACTTCAACAACAGCCAGCTTTACCCTGGAAAGATGACATTCCCTTTAGCCTCAGTGGGGAGGATTAGGCACCTCCAGGAATCAGTTTAGAGCAAGTCAGTTAAATTCCTGCTTAGTCTCCCTCTTTGCATCATTTCTCCGCCACTGATTGATCACAGAGAACAGCTGTCTCAATGCTTAATAATAATAATTAATAATAACAACAATTACTATTATTTTCTAAAAACACTTCTGTAAACTGCAAAAACTAATCTCTTACAGGAGGCTGGAAGATGACACTGTAAATATTTAGAAGATGCTACAATCTGCTGCCCTTACAACCAACAGAAAATAGTGATGGGCTGCCTGGCACAGCCCCAGTGTTTTCTGGACTATCTCCCCCAACCCTTTGCTCTGGCCTGCATCAGCTGGCAGAGAGCCCCACTCTGCTGTACAGAGATGATGTGGCATCCTGTTTTCATTTTGTAAGAGCAACCATCTGAAAGGGGGAGAGGGGAAGGCTGGATAAAAACTAAGGGAAAAAAAAATCTCTTAATAGGCTTCATTCTTCCACTTCCATGAGCACACGCAGTGAGAATGGCTCATTCAGAAATCCAGGATAATATTTAGCAACAAAAGGGCAGCTCATACAAAGTGACTGGAATCAATTCATGCCATTTCCATTCAAAGAATCAGGCTGGTGCACTCAGTAAAGTTCATAGTCCTGAAATAAATATATCATATGAAGTATCTGTTTTCTTCCCTAGAGGAAATTAAGGATCTAATCAATCAGCTGGGGGAGGCAGGGAAGAGCACTCATGAGCTGCAGAAGACAAAGACAGGAGATTGAGAAGGATGAACTGCAGGTGGCACTGAAGGAAACAGTCTTCCCTGGAGGTACCAATGCTACAGATGTGACAGCTGAATGCTAGCCGGGTGGCTCCTGCTTACATTCCATCTGATGGACTTTGTATGTTTAACCCCAGAAAGGGCATTTATTCATCCATCTGTTGCATCATTCCTTCAGGCTGGAGAAAGTAAACTGATTTGCATTCAGCTCAAACTGGCTTGGGATAAAACTGACATGAGAACATGGAAGAATTTGAAATAATCAGGCATAGAGCTGATATAATATTAAGTCAAAGGTGAAGGCTGCAGAATGGAGGTTTTAAGTAAGACACTAGTGAAGTTTTATAGGCCTTTTATAGAACAAAATCTTATACCAGATTTTCTGAAGGTTGTACAGTCTCCATTATTGGAAGTTATGTGCAGTCCAATCATGCATTGTCTGGTGGGACTCGTTTAGCAAAATGTGATCAGATTTTAGGCAGAACATTTAAGATGACCTGCTGAAAGCTGTGCCAGCCCTATGTTTTAAAAGAAGGTGTTCACAAATGGCTTGGTGCAAAAATCCTGTATCTCAGCTTTAAACAGGTTTGAAAAGCGACTGTATTTTTATTACTTGGTGGGCAATAATTTGATACAAAGGCTGGATCAGACTCAACATAACAGAATGCTGCACCATATGCTTCACTGGACTCTGCAGAAATAACCACCAGCATGCAACTGAGTCTCTGCAGGCGTGTCTAAAGGGAGACTAAAGGAGTGCTGAAACTCACAGGCTCAAGAAGATGAGCACTGAACTGACCAGAATGGAAATGCAGCTGGATCACACCAGCTGAACAACAGAGAAGAAACTGCAACAGCATGTCAAGGTAAGCTGGAAAGGGTGAAAACAGGTCCCTGCATGGAAAAGCTACCAGTTCTATTTTAGATCTTAAGCAACAAAGCAGTAGATTATGTGCTCCTGTATAGACAGACATCTTCCAAAGACAGACCAAATCAATTATTTATATTCCAAAGCCCTGGTTCTCCCATTCATACCAACTTCAATCTGCAATAGTTCCAACAAACCTTATATAACAAAAGTATTACTATCAGCTTTCATCAAACTAGAAAGCCAAAGAACTATTCATATGTAATTAAAACAAAAAAGTTCTGCTTTTAAGAGCAGTTGTAATTGCTGTTTGACAGGATTGACAAGAAGTGGACTAGAAACTAACAGATACAGCAACTACAGAGCTCCCTTTGGGTTCTCATTTCTGAAATAAACTTTAGTAAATTAGTAAAAGGCTAATCCCTTTGTTGGAATAAATTGATACAACTGCTGCAAAAAACTCCAATTTTAGTAACTTAAAGAGTAACAGCAAAGATTCTTTCTCTCCATACCCATGTGTGTATATATAAACACATACTCAAATCTAACTTGCCCTCAGTTACATCAGTGTCAGTCAGAACTAACTCTCAAAGTCAGTGTGACTACAATGATGTAAGACAGATATACATGATACCAGGATCAAGTGACAGAGTATTTAGGGAGAGGGTTGGTTTTTAAAATCTGGCATCACCTTCAAGAATAGCTTTGCAGGGAGACCTCCTACATCTTTCAGCTTCCTCTCCCATCATTATTTACATTAATCTTTCATCTTCAGATATAAAGGAATGAGGATGTCTGCCAGCATGAAGAGGAGCTGTGACAGCAGTATATGCCACCTCAACCCACTATAGTCAGAGCTACAAAAGCAGACTGGCCTGAAGGGCAACAAGCCCTCTGACAAACTCCTGGAGCAGGCAGAGGTCATGGAGAAGACAATGAACTCACTGTCCATGTACAGAGAAAGTAGAACTATTTATGCAAGAGCTATCCTGTCAGATAGTTTATGTGCAAGTGGTTTATCACTGAATCTTAACTCTGGGTAAGAAGTGCAGGATTAGGCCAATTATGGATAACTACAACAGTAAGGTAGGTCTGATAACTCTACAGAACATGGAAAGCTCAGTCTTCATAGATACTACATCAATAGCAGAATTTTTAAAAAGGCACCATCTTAGCCCAGCTGTGCTCCTACCAAGGCCTATAAAAGAACTTCAAGTTTGGTGGGAGAGTGAACACAGTGCTGAGAACTTCTGAGAAACCCATCTTAAAAGGGACAGTATAAAATTCTGCCTCCATTGAAGCTACAGTTTTACTAGTTGTTTCCATAGTGCTCTGATTTCTTCCATAGACTGTAACCCACAGCAAGATCCATTTTAGTGAAATTTTAAGCATCCTAGCATTACAGATTGCAGTAGGAAATAACATACCTGCCATTTCATTTTGCACATAGATTTAAGAAGCTACTTTAACATTCACCATTACAGTCTGCAGTTCTTTTCCATACAGACCACACACGCTAGCATTTACAAGGAGAAGGGTATAACTTCTGGAAAGAACTGATAATACAAGAAGCATTTCCCAGTTGCAATTATGGGACATCAGTTATAAAAACTGAGTCATAAATGTGGCTTTTATTCAAATAGGTTAAAAATGCAACTAATGCACTCACTTCCAATTGACTGATGATAAAAGGATACATTTGTAGCAGGTGAACTGCTATCTCCATACCAAATTTGGTGCTTTGAACTTATTTGTTATACAAAACCTACCTAGCACTGAACTTGTGCAACATTCTGGAACACAATGGCACATTTACATGGTGTTTTGCTGAAGAGCAGCTTGTATTGCTAGAATACAGTTTTTCTATTAAAGCCTTTGTAGATCTCCTTCCTTACAGTGGGGTTGTTTTTTCAAATTATTATTTGTACAGCAGCAACAACACCAGTCCTCCAGTGATTCATATCAGTAAACAATAAGCACTAAATGAGCTGTGGGGCTCATATTTTTCATGAGATAAAAAGACACATACATACTGTAAACTGTGGAGCAGAGACTATGTAGAGTTTGCAATCAAATAGCGTTTTAGCTGGATCTAAAACCAGCTGCTGCTACTGCAGCATAATTCTGAAATAAATAATATTGGTATATAAACTCAAACCCATACACAGAAATTTAGGAAAACAGACTTAGACTCCAGGCCTTCATAAACAACACTGTCTATTTCTGCCTCCGAGGTGTATCATCATTTTAGCTCATTTAATGTGCAAGGAAATACATAGGTCCTAACTCTCCGCAATGCGGATCCGGTGGGGATGAATCCCACTTGGCTGAACAGTGCACAGTTTTCTAGAGAATAAAACCAAACTCTACAGAAAAATGCAATGCACAAATCATGTCTGAGAGCAAAATGGAAGAGCTGAGCAGATAAGACACTCTGGGTCTCTAAGACCTCTTTCTGCCCTCCCGTATCAGTCTGTTTACTATTACATTAAAGCTGGAGCCTGACCTTCAACACACTGCTCATGAGCATGAGGAAAGCATCAGTGAGCACTGAGCAGCTGTGGCTGATATAAGTCACATTCCCACCTTTCTGCCCTTCATGTCAGTAGTTGGAAACCTTAAGGTATATATTCCATTACTTCTCTCCAGTGCTGATTTGAAAGCACAGCATTAATAATACATGTTAGCACTTGCATTGCTTTTTATGATCCTGAAAAGCAGAATGTACCTTAGCTCACTGATTGTGGTCTGGCAAAATTAATCCACAAAAGAAGAAATCCACTTCCTCTCTGCCTCCCTGGTAATCTACATCACAGATGGCACCCTGAGGAATTCCTCCATTTCCTCTCAATTTGTCCTTTCTTCCACTTATTACACAACTCCACTCATCACACCTATCAGGCCTCCAACAAAGACTAGGCTAGCTTCCCTCTCTAGCTAGTCAATGGCATACATAATTGGCACAGAGGGGAGAAAAGTTGCCAGCACAGAGCAGATTGCTCCTTTGGCACTGTGCTGACAACTGGCACTTCAGAAATATCACAGCTAGCTGTGGATTTAATGCACAGCATTTCCTCCCAGAGTGAGGCTGAGCCTTCTGCCGCCTTCATGCCTTCAGCTACTGCATTTTCAGACAATATCTTCACCTTCTACCTATAGCACACTGTCAAATGCCCTCTTTCCACTGAAAGGTAGAAATAAAAGCTTGAAGTGCCATCAGAACTAAGGTTATTGACTTAATAACAGGTGGGGACAATACCTTTGACTAGTCCTGTGGTACTAAGCAAGCATACCACCACCTGGTTTATGATCCAGTCTAGAGATGTCCAGGTCTGCTGGGGATTACTTTCATTTATCTCAGTGAACTGTTGATCCAGTCTTTAGAAGGGCAGCCTATGACACATAGAAAAAGCAAAGATAAGCAAAATTTCTCAGAGGGCAATATACAGATACCAGGTCTACATATCCCAGCATTCACTGCACTGTATAAATAGCTATGCTGTCAATCTGTCTCATACCTTCCTCACAGGCTTCCTGTGTGGCAAAAGATCTGTGTCGGGAGCAGGATCACTATGTGCATCTGGGAAAGGTTAAGAACTATTAAATTGTAATAAAAGACCTGTAAGTCAAGATGGAATAGGCTAAGCAGTCCTGAAAGGAGAAAAAAATCCACCATTGTGAAGCTTCAGGGTAACAAAAAAAAATGTACAAATACATTAGATAATTCCAAGAGAGCAACTATGAAACCCTTTCCTGCTCCTGAGCTTCCACATTCATCACAAATACCTGGAAAGAAACATTTTGATTTAACAGCCAACACATCCCAAAGGGAATGCACTAATTTAAGGGAATCCAGACTGGAGAAAAGATGCAAGTAGGGCACTCTTGGCCTACTGGAGCACAAGAGAGCCTCAGCACTTTGTGCTCCATGCAGAACACCTTGATCAGAATCTTTACGGACTTGAATCCATGAGTAACAAACCACTGGTATCAGCAGTGATCTGTACCCAAAAAGGAGAATTTGAGAGGTGTCCTGTCATCAGTGGCATGACTTGCTGTTCATTTTTCAGCCGCTACAAAACTTTAAAGGATGAGTAACTTCAAATTCCTGGTGTAGATATCGTCTTCCTGTTTCTTTTTCTAATCCTCATAATTCCACATCTACACTTCAAATCCCCTCCATAATCATTTATCCTTCTGATTTTCAGATTAAGAACTGGAAATAGAGCTAGACTCCAAACAGAAATACTACACAGAAACTGGAAATTCTGCTCAAGAATAAGAGGCCCATCTTCTACAATGGCTACAAAACAAATGCACACATGCAGGAGAAACCAGAAAAGATTAAGAAAAACCTGAAAACTTACAGGAGGCAAATTGAGGAGACTGTACATGTTCCCTGCTACAGCTCACAGCTCCATCACTTGGGAATTTGACTCGATGATCCTTGCAGGTCCCTTCCAACTTGAGGTATTCTTCAGTTGCACAGCTGTACCTTATACATACCAGGGGCATTTTGACTCTCCAAAAGACCTACTGCAAGGAATCACATGTTCAGTTTTGACTTGCATACACCCATTGTGTCACCCAAAAATGTGCATTGTTCTCTAAGCTTTGCACCCACTTTCTGTCCTTAAATACAGTCTCTAATATGTGCACAAATATGAACACATAATTTTAAAAATACCTATGAACTACAATTCTCTAGGGTCATGACTATAATCCTCAGCTTGCTGTCATTATGCACAGGTATCTGACATGTTCCAGGTGAGTTTTGTCCAGTGCAAAGCTTTCTTTTGTTAAATCAAATCCCTTCTGGTACAGGAGCAGGAGGCTAACCTGGCCAAGCAAAGAAAGACCATACATGAACTGGATGATGCAGAGGAGGGAGATAGGACAGGTGAACCAGCTCTAAACAAATTGTGCATCACACATGGTGTCTCAGCAAGCAAAGGGCTCACTTTTGGAGAGATTATCAAAGTGCCTAAAGCCTCTTCCTCTGTGTCAGTGGCTCTGGAAGTGGCACCAAAGGTAGAGCTCACATGTTTGAACTCACCTGCCATGAATTCATTACAGCAGAAAAGGGTGTGGGATGGAGAGGAGGAAAACACAGGTGTGTTTTCAACACCACTGATTCATGCAGTTCTGTAAATGATCTGCAGCAACACAGATCTGGGCTTTTTCAAGTCGATGATATTGGTATCAAGGATATAAAGGTCCAATCTGGCTCATCTCTTGCAACTAATTCTGCTCATCAACAGCATGCATTCATTCATAGTCTTAATAAAGCTTATTGTATGGGAAAAAACAAAAAATTGTCCTCAGCGAGACAGTAAAACATAGTGTTCTGGGTTGCTGCTCAAACCTAAGATGCTAGAGATAGCACAGACTGCAACAGGAGGGCAGAGCAGTACAGCAAGAGGAAATCCAGACAAGCTGGGAGGCAGAAACAGCTCCTGCAGCAGCCACAGGGTACAGGCTGCAGGACGTAAGACGTGTCTAGTTGCAGGGGGTTTACTCTCGAACTAGGAGGGCTGACTCTTGGGGAAGCAGCTAATGTCAATGATGTCAATGTACAATTTTACTGCCATAATGTAAAATGTTGATAAAATAAAATACCACTGCTGTTTGGTTTTGGGGGCTTTTTTTGCCATGCACTTCACACTTGGCTCTGAAGGTGGTCACTTGGAGACTGAGCCCAGAGGCCTGCCGACCTGCACACGCAAGCTCCCACCCACTTCACCACAGATCCCCCCCGGCAGCGGGGGAAGCAGTCAGTACTGAGCTCCTCGTTACTTAGAAAGCCAATATACGAAGAGACTACACAGTAAGGGTCTAGACTAGCTGCACACAGAGGGAGCAGACCTCCTGCCTGCTTGCATATATCCCACAAAGTTAATACAGGACTTGGCAAGGGGACACAACATTAAGTAGTAAAAAAGCAGGATATTGGTACACACTGTATTTCCTTGCTTAAAAATCTGAAATATGCTGTTGTAGATCATCAATGGCTATCTTAAGGCAATGTTCAAGGCAATTCTAGAACACTACTGATGTAAACCAATTTTGACAAACTACTGTGATCCAGAGGGCAGATCTAGAGAAACAGAGATTACAGGTAATGGAAAAGTTACATTTGTTGTATCTTCCTTTTAAGCATCAGGTATGCTACCATACCATGCTGAAAACTGCTACATTTTCTAATACTGGGATGAACAATGCACATCTAGAATGCCTCTCATGGCAAGTATTTCATCTGCAATTACCAGTTCATAAATATAACACCCTGCTTTGAAAAGACCTCTTTTTGACTAGCTGCTACCCATCCACAGGCAAAGCAACAACCTCAGAGGATGTCACAGCCTTTTTTTTTCCTCCCCCTTAATACATCTTAAGGTCAGACTGCATCTAAACTACTTTCACTAACATCAGTTCAGCCTTGCTTTTGAGACCTTAACCTAAAAAATATTGGCATCCTTTCTGGAACTGGCACAGCAGAATTGTATCAGCAATACAAAAGGTGATTTGTGGAAAAGCTTTGCTGGAGACAGTGTCTTAATTTTTAATGCTTAAAAGCTCTGCAGAATTCCTCATTTAGATACTTTAGATACTTTTACTCCCATCTGGTGAAAATAATTCAGTAAATATTAACCCATACTTAAACATAATTGCATTCCTGTTATGTAATTTTACTTGGCCTAGTTGAGTATCTTTAATCTGTGCAGCTGATCTAGTTTTATCGTTAAGCCAATAAGGGCTGCAACCATTACATATCTCACAGTTGGAGAACCATAGTAGCACTGATTTAGGAGACCATTGCCTCTAGCCTCCATCCTGAATGCAAGATCTTATATTGCACTTTGGCCATTCTGGCAAAAACTTGTCTGATCCATTCTTAAAAACCAGTAAAAAGAGCCCTGAATCCTGCCAAGTCAGTCCAACACAGGGCTTGACTACTTCAAAGGAATCACTGAGAACTTCTTTCACTATTACCTTGATCTGCCTTGCTGTTATCTTCGCTTATGACTTCTTGCCCTACCCTCTGTGAACGTAAAAGAACAAATTGTTCTCTTCCTCATAGCAGCAGCCTTTTATCTATTTGAATGCTTACCACGTCTTTCTTCAGTTTTCAGTCCCTTCAATAGGCTCAGCAAAAGTCATGTGTTCAAAGACTGATCATTATAGCTACCTTCTTCTTCAAATGCCCATATTTCTCCCAAGGACAGGACATACCCTTTAACACAGTTCAGCAGAGCAGGATTCCTGCATATGCATTACTATCATTTGTATACCTGTATTAACCTGCACAGCATTTGCCTGTCTGCAAGAGAAAGACACGATGGACTCCTCTTCAGCTTATGACCCATGGCAGCCCGTCCTGCCCTTCCCACAGCACATCCAGTGACCCACTTCTGCCCAGTCTAGTAATCCTGAAGTTGATTATGACAAAGAATGCAGTATTGCACCTGCCACTGAACCACATCCTTTTTTTTCTCCACAGAGCTCCCTTTTTGAATCCTATTTCTGTAACTGTGTTTAGTCTGCCTTCAAATTTGATCTCATCCTCAAATGCAGTAACTACACTCTATTTCATCATGGAGGAGCAATGGACCCAGAGTAATTCCCTGTGCAAGTACTGATACCAAATACATATCAGCCAGTTTTGCAACTCCCTTGGAGTGGTATCATGTAGACTAGTTTGCCAGATTATTAGAATATCCTGCAAACCACTATCACAGCTCTACTAAAACGAAACCAAGATATATGACTTACACTGCTTCTGCCTTATCTGCAAGCTCTGTTATGTTGCCAGTGAAGGAAATTAGATTGGCTCAATTCATTCACAACAAAGCCATATTGGCTTGCACTCAGCTTCTTGCTTCCTTCTAGCCGCTTATTATTTTTTTTTTCAGACTTTAAAATAAACTTACACTGAGGAGCAGTGTAGTAGTATCTGGGAATCCTTAACTCGCTCTATTTCCCTCTATTGCCTTTTTTGTTGCTGTTGTACTGGAGCTAACAAAACCTCACAGGCAAATGGATTGAAGTTTTACAGGAGACAAACCACGAGACCCCATACAACAAACTCCTCAAGGGGATGGAGAGCAGGGCAAAGAATGTTCCAGACAGATATAAGGGACAGTCTTACAGCATCTGAGCTAGGACAGCATTGTTATTCCCTGCCATGGAAAGCACAGTCCTATCCTTCAGCCTCCAAAACAGAAGGAGGTCACAAACACTGCTCCCCACCTCTAAGTGAGCCTAACTGAAGAAACGTCCGAATAACGTCCTCCCAAGGCCCACAGCCCTCCACTGGCACCTTGCTGTCCGGCTCGGGACCCTGCACACACCAGCCCCTCCAGCAGCATTCTGGGTCTCCTCACACCCCAAGGACCTTCAGCCCATGCCCCTCCTTCGGCCATAGCCTCTTTCACCTCACAAGACGACAAATCACCAGTTCCACTCAGAATCTCCTTCGGGAAGACTTAATGCTCGCTCACCTACTCTACAACTTATCCCCTCCCACCCCTCTGTGACAGGAACGAACGCCTCACCGCCCGCCTTTGTGTGAGGCACGGGCACGGCACGCAGCGGCCAGGCCCACCCGCTGCGCAGGCGCAGAAAGACTCCCCGGCGCGCCCCGGTTTGCCCCGCCCGTAAAGTCGGCGCAGGCGCAGACCGCGGTGTGGCGCGCAGGCGCAGACCGCGTTTCCTGGCTCCCTTGTCAGTGCAGGGCCCTCCCCCTCGGTATCCGCCGCCGGCCGCTCCCTCTCCCGCCGCCCGGAGCGGAGTCGCGTTGACTGACCAGAGTCCGCGAGTCCCGCTCCGCTCCCGCCGCTTTCGGTGAGTCCCCGCGTCAGCGGTGGCTGTCGGTGGCACCCCTAGGTTGGCTCGTCGCCTCCCCGAGAGGGAGGGAGGGAGGGGGAGGGCCTGCAGGCCTGCCGGTACTGAGGGGGTGGCGGGGGGGTCACCTCAGCCCCGGCCTTCCCGGCGGTGCGGAGCCGGGCCCAGCCATGCCGCTGGGCGGGGGCGCTGAGGGCACCTGTGTGAGGGGACGGAGAGCTCTCAGCCCCCTCGACCTGAAGGGCCAGGGCTGCCCGGGGGGGGATGGATGGAGCTGGGGAGAGAGCAGCCGGGCGGGCCTCGGCGGGACAGCTCCTGCCTCTGCCCCGCCGCAGCGCTGTGCACCTGTGTTATCAGCGTGAGGCAAGGCCGCAGCCCGCAATCCGTCCCAAACCGGTCGGCTTTATAATGCTGATGGTGTCCCGTGTCATAGGTTTGTCTATGAGGAGTCACTCTCTTGGGAAAAGCTGCGCCGAGCGTCTTGGAAGGGAATGACAGTAGTAGGAGGCAGTCCTTAATTACAGGCACCTCTCTTCCAGATGCTTGAAAGTCATGTAGGTGCTCTGAAAATAGGCAAAGGTTAAAAAGACCCTTCTCTCCTTCACACACGTGTGCTCTCTCGACACTTTATAGTCTGTGTCCTAGCTAGTTGCTTGTCCAGGGGTGGTCTTGCACGACATACCTCACCCCACTGAGAGATGACAACAGCTGAGTCCTTTCCAACCTCAATTTTCTCAGTCTGCATGCTGAAAGAACTGCTGTACAAAGGTTGCAAGGTTTCCTTTTCCTTCTTTAAAAAAAATAAATTACTGAAACTCAAGGACAGTTACTGTGATAAAAGGATCAGGGATAGCTATATTTAGTGCTTGGCTAACAAAGTTATCATAGCAGTGTCTGTGAGAATCTGAGGTTGTCTGACAGGAAGGCATTGAGGGCTTGACTGTGTGAATTGCCTCAAGAATCATAGTGCCAATTTCTTTTGTGAAATGTGAGTATGATATAACTAGAAGACTTACATTAAGATTTATCTTCCTGAAGAACGTAGCACTTCACCTATCAAATGACAGGCATAGTTGTGCTTTTTGAGATTATCCTTTCTCTTGTTTCTTCTGAGTTTGTTACCAAACTAAATCAGATACCAGGCACTTGCTACAATTTGATGCTCAGTCAGTGGGAAAGAATGGACTGTGTTGCTTGTCGAGGCCAACTTGAGGAACAGTGCATAGGTCAGTAAAAATATCTGAACTAGAAGTTAGAATGGAACCATTTATATGTAGTGCCAGACTGTGAAGCAAATACCAGGGCTCCATTAGAAAGTGTTTCAAAATAGCTGTGCTCCTTGGGGAGGGGAGACTGGATATTTTTATGTCAGAAAGAGTAGAAAAGCCTGAGCATTCTTTGTTAGTAGTAGAGCACTTCAGCTTTTCCTGTATATGGAAATGTCCTGCTACTGAATGTTGGCATGTACTAAAGCAAGATCGTGGAAGGAGCAATTTGCAGTTGTGGTTTGCTTATATTAACACATGGAATCTCAATTGTGGGTGTTCGAGGTAACCTGGATTATGTCAGTGTTTTCACATTAATAAGATGTAACTAATTATTCTTCATAGGACAGCCTATATTTAATAGTGTCCTTTGGCAATATGATAGAAGAATGATGAAAATCAGGATGACTAAAATTTGAACTGGACTTAAAGCTCATAAAGTTAAAAGTTATATTTGAAGTACATTTCAAATGTAACCTTAAGTCACATTTCTTTAAAATAGCACTGCTGAATTTCTTAAAGAAAAAAAAAAAAGGCTCTCCAGTTAGTTGCCTTGGCCAAGTATCATCTCTGCTGCAAGGTTTGGTGCTTTCATCATATTTGTTACAGTGGAGTGATTGCTAAGCTTTGTAAGAACTTGCTCATCTTTCACTCACTCCAGAGTTTCTGTTGGATTGCTGTTCATTTCCTGTTTGCTTCCAAATTCCTACCTTGTCCTGAAGTCTCCACCCTCTGCTAACACAGCCATACTTGGGTGTGTTGTAGTTTCAGGTTGTAATGGGTGTGGATGTCTTGGAATGACATCACAGAGATACTTCTTTTTAGATGTATATGTAGGGGTAAAAATACTTTTGATTTGTTAGCCAAGGATAAATTGCTATGAAAATTAGAGGAATATATGGAAGGAATTGATAAATCCAAGCTGTGTGTATTGAACTATGTACATTTTAATTGTTACAGGTGACCTTGAATTTTGAAGATGCTGTCTTTCATCCATTTATGCCACCCTTGATTAATACAGGGCATAGAATACAATGTGATACACCAAACAACTTTATAATTGTGGGTCAGCACACCTCCAGCTGCAGATGTTCATGCTATCTCTCACAGCAGTCATAGCTTAAAAAGACCCTAGATATCTAGCTAAAATATTTACAAACTAGAATGGTTCAGCTTGTTCTTTCAGTGTTTGAATCTCATGGGGGCTAAAGCCTAGGATTAATTTGAGGAAATTAGTAATCAGTTAATTACTGGTCTTAACTTTTCCCTAGGATACGTATAAATGCTTTATCAAATAATACATCAGCAAATTACAGTTGTGTATTGATATTCTGGACACACCAATTTAAAGAAGAAAAAGATTTTATTGTAGTGCTGCCTGTGAACCTCGATACCTGTCCAGTTTTTTAATCCATTCACTGAGATATGGCCCTGGGTTTGTTAGATTTCCTAACCTGATGTCTCACCTGTGCAGATACACTAGGAAGTGAGAATATATGGCTGTTAGGGCAATTAGAATTAGCTGTAGTAAACAGTTACAACTCATTAGTCTACTGAAGATACCAGGCTGCATGGCAAAGGCTTTAACCTATTTACTGAGTAAGTTATGATCTTCTGTAAGTAAATTGTAACACTGGACTGAAAGAACCTTGGTAAATGTTAAAGGCTGATTTTCTTTTAATAATTACTGACTTTGAAGTGTTTTGTTTTCAATTTTACACCTTTCAGCTTTTTTAATTTTTACAGAATAGGAATATCTTTCACTCGGAATGTCTCTACACCAGTTTTTACTAGAGCCAATCACCTGCCATGCTTGGAACAGAGACCGTACTCGTAAGTAATGTTAGGGTTTTCTTTTGGGGGGGCTGTTTTTAATTTGCTGTCAGTTTGTGATCTTGTCAATTTCTAGATCACGTTTAGGGGAGGTATGGATGGCCAAATACATACTGCTGCGTATTAAATGTTCCTCTTATGTTCCAAGAAGCACACATCTCCTAAATCTGAACTTTTCTAAACCTGTTACTGGAACTCTGACGAATAAGCAGATCTAGTGTTACAAGCATTCCAGAAAGCTTTGCCTCTTGGTCTGCTCCTCATAAGAATGACCTACCCCTCACTCTCTGACTATTTTTCTAGCCTCAAAGCATCTCTTTAATAGCCTACTTTTCTACTAGACCATGAATTGATGTGTTCAGAATGTGTTGTCTTTCTGTGCAGTACACTCATGACCATGTTATAACCATAATTATTTCAGATAATCCAGAGATATTGGCCCTCTGTTTAAAAAAAAACCCTCACATAATTCTCTGAAATTTGAGAATGCAGGCTTTAAATTGGAAAATCTTTCCAAGTAAAGCATTTGTTGCTATTGGATTGTTTTTTTTTCTTTTCAAGAGATTGCCATTAGTCCTAATAATCATGAAGTCCACATCTACAAGAAAAGTGGGAACCAGTGGGTAAAGGCTCATGAGCTAAAGGAACATAATGGACACATTACAGGTAAGTGAAGGATGTGCTGTATCAGACATTAGGCTTGTCTGCCCCCTGTTCTCCCCAGTTGAAAATCTGAACAGGAAATCTGCAAGCATTGAGTAAATAGATCTTTTTATAGGTTGGTATTTCCACTTAGAGAGATCTGCAGCATTTTTCTGGACTGCACACAATGCATGTTAGGAAAAAAAAGCCCTATTTATCATTTCCAGAAATTTCAGTAGAGCAACTGAGACTTTGTCTATTGCACATTTCATCCGTAATAACATAATGAGAGTAAGTTTTCAGCCTTCCGAATTAATCCAGTTGTGTGTCAAACTCTCCTGGTGATGCATGCTGTTCTCTTTCAAGTGCTAATATTAAACCTTCACCAAGTATACAAGGGCTGCCTTGGTTTGAGGTTTCTGATAGCAATAAATATTCTTTCTTATGGATTGTACAAACACTTAAAGTGGTCAGTCCTGTACTTATGACAGGCCTCAGACAGTGCATTTTACTGCAGGCCCAGAGTATCTGTAGATCCACAAAGAAAATCCAAGAATAGCTGCTATGATGACTCACAAGGTATTATTTTTAAAATGTGACTGTCCTGTGGTAATTTTTATTTTTTTAATCACCTACCATGGTGGAATTTTTATAAGGACTTTATTCTCTAAGGAAATGAAAGTAATTAATACAAGAGGTTGCCCAAAACAGCAATATCCTTTATTCTGCTCTCAACTCACTAATGGCCAGAAGTATCTGCCCCGCAGTGTTTTGCAGGGGCTTTATTCAATGTATCCAATCCTTGCTGTCAAAGAGCACAAATGTGCCTGCTCTTTCAAGAAGAGTCACTTGGGCTGAGTCTACAAATTACATGATGCTCCCCAGAGACATTTCTCTGCATTTTTCTTGTACCTGTTAGTGTTAGAAGCCAAATATTCATGACTTGGGAAAAGAAGGCTCTCTGCTTTCCTGCATGACATATACCTTTGGAATACTGAGTGCTGTGGTTGTCGTAAAGAGTAGGCTTAAACTGTGGTTAAACACATGAGATAGGCTGATCAAACCACTTGTTGCCTCTGACAGGAGTGATTCAACGTTTAAAAAAAAACATTCTGATCACAAGGGACAAGGTCCCTTGTCTTGCCTCCCTGGGTTTTGATTCAGATATTTGTGGTGAGGTGCTGCTGTTCTCTTACAGGAAGAACATTATTCACTCTTCTGGCTTACATTTTGGCTAACTTAAAAATCTGAACTTAACCTCAGAAGAGCACAGGTGAAAGAGAAGTGAAAAGAGGGAGCATGGTGCCCATTTCAAAAGTACTACTAGATTGACTTGTGTAACTGATTTCAGACTACCAACCTCCTCGAAATTGAACTTTCTAAGCATAAGCTTATTTTGCAGTAGACCATACATTACTGGTATGGTAAAATTGATACAAATTCTTTCAACATCTTTTATCCTTTCTTCAATGTGTATGCTTAGGGAATGTTTTTAACACAGAACAGTTATGGAAAGCCAGAGATACAGATTTGTGGCAGGAGAGTTAAGGGATGCACACTGCATCTGAAAGAGGGCTGCTGAAGAAGAGATGAAGGATAACATTGCCATGAAAATTTCCAGTTGAGAACATCCTTCATTGCATAAGAAGAGCAAGAAGCAATGGCAGGCTTATCAAAGACTTTGTTTTATTCTTTTAATTTATTTTTGCTTGGTAAACTTTTCTTTCTCATGGCACAGCTTAAATAGGCATGGAAAAAATGTAAGGATTGTATCAGTACAGAAAAATTGATAACTTCTACCAAAAAAGCCCAAACACCCCACTATCTAAACTTCTATGACTGTGGTGTGGCAGTAACCAGACACCTACATTAGTGGTTTGTACTTAATTTTAGAATTGCTGGTTTTCAGCTGCTGAAATGCATCTCTTGCAGCAGTTGGTGGTTTACAGGGTACTGGCACCGAGGCCTTAGCTGCTCTGCAGCACTCCACCTGTTGGCCAGCCCCATAGCCAGCTTCCTCAGCAGGCAAATTCCCTGTAGAATCTGGAAATTTGGGATCTGCAATTTTGATGAACGCTAGTGGGAGAAACTGATATCCCTAACTGCATAAAATGGTGCCTGGAGAATAAGTGAAGAAGCAGAATACTAATATGTCTCAGTGAGACTGTCTTTGTTTGGACCTACTGTAAAGCAAACAGTGTAAAGGAAAAAGTTTATTCATGTGAGTTCTGAATTTGCAGGTATTGACTGGGCTCCCAAAAGCGATCGCATCGTGACATGCGGCGCAGACCGTAATGCCTACGTCTGGAGTCAGAAAGACGGTGTGTGGAAGCCAACCCTTGTGATCCTGAGGATTAATCGTGCAGCTACTTTTGTGAAATGGTCTCCCTTGGAGAACAAATTTGCTGTGGGAAGTGGAGCTCGACTTATATCTGTGTGCTACTTTGAATCTGAAAATGACTGGTGAGCTGTTTAATTTCCATTTAAGCCTTTAAGGTCTGCACAGGAAAGCTAAAGCCTGGCGTTGAATGGTGGTAACTAGGTTACTGTTCTACTAATTCCTGAAATCTGGAGGAAGTGTAGAGGGAAAGGCTTCATCAGTTCTTTCATGGACTTAAATCTTAGGGAAAAGGTTCTCTCTCTTACATATTCACTCTGGCATAGTACCTAAAGGCCTTTGACTTTGCATATTTTCAGGTTCTGTATCTCAGCGTGGATATGTTCCAGCTGACTGTTGCAAACCTACATTGCTTTTCTACAAGTGCAAGAATTTCTGCAGAGTAAAAATTTCTGTACCACAACTGCATGATTGAAAGAAATAAAATGTTTCTTCCTCCATGTCCTTCTAGAATGAGTGAAGAAACCTTGACTTGAGTCTTTCATACATTATTTTGGGCCATTTCTTGTCATTAAAGAGTTCAAGTCTCACTTAGCTCTCACTTAGGGGGGGTCTATCGGAACATGTTCAAGCTTATCATCTACCTGTTCTGTATTCTGTTGCATATCTGTTGCATATCTGTTGCATATTTTTATAGATTTTGAGCAGGACTATCAAAAACATTTCCAATATTAACATTTTTCTCTTTGGCATCTTAACTTGGTGCTTCTGAACTTTAATGGATCTATGTTTGTAGCTGCACACATTGAAGCTACATTTGACATATCATCTGCAGGTGAAGTCAGTATATTGAGTTATCTATTTGGGTTGCATAAACAAGCATAAAACCAGAGTGACTGTGCCCACCATTCTGTGTGCAGTCTTCTGTGTGGAGATAGTAAACAGTGAGACCATTTGCAAAATGCATTTCGAAGATTGTTTTGGACTTCTACACATTCCAGTATGTTCAATTATTAACATTTTCTCTGCCTAACATGTTTGCAGAGTCGAATGTTGAAGACAAATAATTTAATGCAGTCTTTAAAACTGCTTGTGCCTGATGGAAGTAAATTCAGAAAAAAGCACCACCATCCCAAGGGCCATCGAGTGAATAACAGATTTCATTAGTATTTTGTCAATAGTTTGAACAGACCAAATGTGCTGAGATGTTTAGGCTAATACTGATGCATCCAACATGACCACTTGTCATTGTGCTTCAGATAACTGAGATGCATAGACTGATCATCTCATTGGCAGCTCACCCATTTACTTGTTGCCTTTTATAGTTATTGTATTATTAAACAATAGAAAAGTTGATAGGTTAGACAGGTGATTGTAAAACTCATTGGAAGGAGCTGATGGGGAAGTGTCTTTAGTAGTGTAAGAAAACTGCTTCTCAGCCTGATGTCATTGTCAGAGCTCTTGCTCATAGGATCTAAGGGACCACACAGTTACTATGCAAAATGGCATTAAGAGCTTCAGTCTGATGCATTACAAAAATGAGTTGAAAGGGCAATAGGATTTAGGTGAAGAGACATATATTTAATGTGAATTTCTTTATACCTTTTAATATTTCAATTAAGATAACCATAAGGTTTACAGACTGTACAAGGCAATATGAAAGATTTGGGAGGAATGTGAGTTTTGGTGTGTTCAGTCACTGGCAAAGGGTGATCTTTATGAGGAGTATTTCATGGACTTGGGGAAGTCTGGTATTTTCATATAAATTTTATCCCTCTCTTCATTTAGGTGGGTCAGCAAACACATTAAAAAGCCCATTCGTTCCACTGTCCTTAGCTTGGACTGGCACCCTAACAACGTTTTGCTGGCTGCTGGATCCTGTGACTTCAAGTGCAGGTGAGAGGAAATGAAACATCTGTAAATCAGTTTGGATTTCTGGTTTGAGTTAGTAGCATGAGCATGTTGATCATGTGTCTGCTGTCAGAAAAGAAGACAGCTCATTGCATGCCATTGTTGTCACCAAAGTAAAATACCCAGGTTAATAGACTGCAGACAGACTTTGGACTGCTGACATGGATCTGTCGAGGAAAATAACCTGGATTGAATAAACTGGTGGGTTTCTTTGATTGGAATACATGGAAGTATGACTAGTCAGCACTGAGATCTAGTTATTGGGCTGAAATTAGACTACCAGGTGCTATCTTGTAGAAAACACCAGTGCAAGTTGGAGTTTACAAAACAGTATGCTGATGCTGCAGAGCCAAAATCAGGGTAACTCAGTGCTTCCAAAGGAGGTATCTCACCTTTTTCTTCCCTTTGTCACTCGCTGCCTCCCCTTCGCCTGCACTAGCCATAATGTTCCCTCAGCCCTGTGGTGAGCAGAATGGGGGAATTGAGCCACCTGAAACTCAGTGCAAGACCTTTGAAGAACATGAAGAGGCTGATAAAAGCAGGTTGGCACGTGAGGTGGATGGGGCTGTGAGATTACACCACGAGGGATAGGTCACCGCAGTGAAGTCTGAGTGGGGAACTGACTGCAGAGTGGTTGGCTTTAATTCATATTTTACTTAATCACTTGTACCTTGAATAATAATGAAAGCTTCTTTTTTAAAAGTCTTTATGTAATGGGGCAATTTTTAAGCTTCAAAGTGTGTACTAAAAAGACTAAGGATGTGTGGGAGAGGGAGGTGGGACTGACTGTTACGTTCCTTATTTCAGAATGAAACCCATGCATCTCAACTCGATCCTTTGATAACTTTTACGTAAGGAGAGAGATTAAGAGGAAGCTGGGTAGAAGAGGAGAGTTGTCTCCCTTTCCTGCCTTATCTCTAGTTTTAATTAGAGAAACAGTACATGCTCATTTCACAAAAAGTGTGATGTAAGACTTAATTGTTCATCTTCCAGAATTTTTTCACATGTGCAGATTTTTTCATGTGTATTCATAGAGCATCATCTTTGCACTTTGACATTAGGTCACCTGATAAATATATACACACACATATATCTAATTAATTTTTGAGGGTAAGAAAGTCAAAGTGTGGTTCAGTTTCCTAGGAGCATTCTTTAGAAGACTTGCTTAGTCTTCTGTTTCCCATCAGAAAACACAGTCTGTCTTGCATCTTATTCACTGAAAATAGGGTATATTTAAAAAACAAAACAAAAAACAACCCAAAAAAGCAAACAACAACAAAAAACCCAAGCAAACACCCTCAACAAAAAAAAAAAAAAACAAACCCACAATACTGATTTAAAGCATATGGGAAACTTTCTGTTCTTCCTTAACATCAACCTTTAGAATGAATCATTTAGTAATTTTGCTGCTTTTACCATAGAAATATCTGTATAAAAACATTAGAGAAAGGAAAAGTAATGTAGACTGGTACTGGGTTTATGTTTGTATTTATTCCCCAAAGTCGTAAAAGTATATTCTCTTTGATAAATGACAAATACAGATCTCCAGAGTACAGTTCTAGGGAGCATTCATTTACATGCTAAACAGAATAAAGCTGTCTGGGCCTGAAGTATGCACCTGTTCTGATAGGTGGTTCTGAATAAAAATTAAATGGATCTGCCAAGTAATAAACAGCTAAATGGGAGACAATTTGGAAAAAGAACGGAGGCCAGAGGAGGCTCTGATAGGTATTCAGCAGAGGTTTTGTGGTAGCTGGCTTAGATGAGCTTCTCTGAGATTTGTCTTTGGATATATATATATATATATATATCCATATATATATATATATATATATATATGGAGATATATATATATATATATATATATATATGTATATATGTATGTATGTATCTAACAGCCCCACATAGGTGTGAATTTTATATTCTTGCTGGAACACTGTTGCTGTGTGAATGAAAGTCATTTCCCAATGTTCTTTGAAGGCTGGGGCCTTCAAGCTGAGATGAATTTTAAAAGAGAAGGAGACTTTAGTAAGGGAAATTACTTTTTCTTTATTTTTTTTTAAACAGTTATCTTCATGGTCTTACACTACTTAGGAATTTTTCTGCCTTGTGTCAAAGGCTGAGCTTTAAACATCTTGTCCTATTTCCATATATTAAGTGAACCATCCTTTTATAAGTCCCTATAAAATTAAGTTTGTGGAAGGATTATCATTGGATTATATTTAAACTGATAGAGCTGAGTATAAATTCATACTTAATTCTCTGAAAATCTGAACCTAATATAGCTGCAGTTAAACCCTGCTTGTTCCAAATGATCAGCTTTATTTGAATAAGCTGAATATAGGTACCTTTTGAAGTGCATACTCCACACATGTAAAAGATTTAAAAAGCAGGGAGGGGGGGAGCAGCATTTCCTTATACTCACTATATAAAATAATCCCTTCTTATGTTTGATTGCATCCCTGACCGTTTGATCACGCTTTTTGCTTGATACTGAAACAGTTCTCTGGTAGTAGTATGGCATAGCTCACTTGCTCCTCCTGTTCAATGGACTCTAATCCTATGTTTGTGACGTCCCAGACTTCCATGGTAACAGTCAAGAACACCATATTGTGGCATGTCTGAATCATGCAGAAGGAATTTGATGAAAGGGGGAGGCTTTCTATTTAAACATATCTTGAAAATTGTAGTGCTGGGAAAAAAAAAAACTATTAAAGCCCTTTGGTATTTCAGGACTTTAAGGCATTCTTCCAGTAATGATCCAGAATAAGGTGTCTCAGAGCCCTGGTGCTGGTGTTTGAACATCATTTTTCTTCCTTTAAAATCATGCTAAAAAGTGAGTGTTCTTAAAAAGTGGATAATTTTGTAGGTGTTTGTATTAGCTGCTAATTATACAGTGCAATTCGTGGTTTTTCTCTAACTGATGAATTGACTCTGAGAGTTATTAGCACCACAAAAGGATGAAAGGGAAATCTGAATGCAGTGGAAAAATGCAGTGATAATGTATGTTTTTGTGCCATCTTCTGGAAATAAAAGGAGAGATACAGGGCATGGCATTTATGAGACACCTGTATGCATCACACCCTTTGTACCACTGCTTTCTCTGTGTACGTGGAAGCTTCCCAGACAACAGTGCCTTGTTTTTTAAAGATTCTGCCACATTTTAGTTAATTAGATTTTTTTTTATTGTCTTTATTCATGTCAAAATCTTTTCTTTGCAGGGTGTTTTCTGCTTACATTAAGGAAGTGGATGAAAAACCAGCCAGCACACCGTGGGGCTCCAAAATGCCTTTTGGGCAGCTGATGTCAGAATTCGGGGGTGCGGGAAGTGGCGGATGGGTGCACAGCGTCAGCTTTTCTGCCAGTGGTAACCGCCTAGCGTGGGTCAGTCATGATAGCACTGTCTCAGTTGCTGATGCCTCAAAAAATATGATGTAAGTATGCTCTTTTTGCTAGGTATTAGCTGTTTTGGGCTAGAAAGAAGCAGTGTGTGGAATGTTGTGATTGCAGCAGCAAGAGGAAAGCTGTGACGGCTGTTTCTAGTTTTGACAATATTATTGTAGGTTCCAGGAGTTTCTTTGAGGTGTCTATAAATAAGGTAGATTCTTTGAATTTTAGAATATATGATTTAAATTTCTTATAAGACTTCTAAGAGGGTGTAGCCATTTACTTTGTGGTGAAAAGGAAAAAAAGGCATTTGAAAAAAATACATTCCACACTATTGCTTGGGGAAACAGTATTTATTTGTAAATGGATCTAGGAGACCTGCAGAAACATGCTCACACTGTAACTCCTTAAACCCCATACCCAACTGGGGTCTGGAAAATTAAGTGGAAGCATTTTTGGGTGTACTCTTTATAAACTCTTGCTGCTGTTTGCACGTGAGGCAAGATTATATCAGTGTTTCACCTGGAAAGCTTCATGTTTGTTATAGATCTTCCAGGACATTTTGTTAGTTTCAAAACTTGATGACAAATTACAGCCTTCTGGTGTTGCCTCAAGACAACTGAGCTTCACCAACTTCTTTCCAATAATCTTTGTGGGGGCATGGTCTCTGGTATTTTTTTGTGGGACACAAAGGTGAGAGGTTGCAGTGAAGTCCTCTGACAAATGTTCTTGTGTTCAGGGTTTCGCAGCTGAAAACAGAGTTCCTCCCACTCCTGAGCGTGTCGTTTGTCTCTGAGAACAGTGTGGTGGCAGCTGTAAGTAACTGTTATTTTCTCCTTGTAGAGTGTTGTAGTGTTTGGAGAGGGAGAAACACCACATGTTACGAAGTTAATAGTAAGCGAGCTCTTCCATGGTGTGTCTGTCTTTGCATTTCTGCCTTTAACAGCAGCAGAAGAGAGAAACAGAGCCTGGGCTGGTTAACTTTGTGACATGCTTTCATGCTGTCTGCTTGCAGGGCCACGACTGCTGCCCGATGCTCTTTAACTGTGACGACCGTGGCTTGCTGACCTTCGTTTCCAAGCTCGATATCCCCAAACAGAGCATCCAGCGCAACATTTCCGCCATGGAGCGCTTCCGGAACATGGACAAACGAGCCACTACCGAGGATCGTAACACGACCCTGGAGACCCTGCACCAAAACAGTATAACGTGAGTGTCTCGGTTTCCCAGGATACACAGCAAACCCACTCAGCTCAGACTTGCTCTACAAGATGGGCTTAGCTGATACCCTGTTTCCATTTTTGCCTTTAGCAGCTGTCTTATTTCTGGGACTTACAAGCTAGTAAAGTCAATCATTAACATGGCATGCATGCTGTTTCTGTTTGCTCACATTTAATGTGTACTGTAACGTGAACACAGTTTATCTTAGCAAATACAGGGCTAGTTCACAGGAGGTTGGTAGCACTGTGCAAAATCTGCTTCGTAAAATTCACCTGAGACAGGAATTAACATACCAGCTTCCTGTTTCAGATGTTATTTCCACCTGTGTTTATCCATCAGAAAGGGTTGATTCAGGTTAATGGAGTAAAATATCCTTGCATTAAAAAAAAAGAAAAAAATTGAGCCCTGAGGAAACTAACATTTCTGAAGCAGTTTGTCTTTTATTAAAGGAAAATGTTTAGGCTACAGCCACCAAGCGATAAAAAACCTTTCAGCATCCTTTTTCTTTGCTTAGCTTTCCAAAAGGTTATACCAAGAATCTAGCATAAGCTCTGCTATACTCGTGTCTCCCTTTGAGAGTGTAGGAGTTGAATTCAGCCCAAATTTCCCAGCTTTTTGGCTCTCTGGAATGGGTGTCTGTGTTAGAGCTATCACTCTCTGTTTTCAGCCAAGTGTCTATTTATGAGATAGACAAACGGGACTGTCGTAAGTTCTGCACCACGGGCATCGATGGAGCAATGACCATCTGGGATTTCAAGGTATGCTTTTACTACAGCGTTTCTGTGAACTGGGGGAGCTGGTGGGGTTTTTTGTGATCTCTGACATCAACTTCTGGGCCTCATCCCTTACGTGGGTTTTACTAGCAGTAGGAAAACCAGACTGGAATATCCAAGAGTGTTAACAAACTCAAGAAGAAGATTCAAGATTCAGCATAAATGCAGCTACACTTTGTTTAGCAGATGGTGCTAATCCAGACTTAATTTTTTGGTGGACACACTCGGTGTCCCTATAGGAATCCCACTACCTCTTTCCTTTTCCAACCTCTACCTCAGCCACAGTGAGGATGGAACCATCATTGTTACACCAGACCTGCTGTCTCTTCTTGCTCCCATCCCTGTGGACTCTACTCACTGTCTTTCTGCAGCACGTGGGCCTGCCCTCTCATAATTAACTTCTCAAAGTAGTAATAAGCTACCTGCAGCAGCCAGAAAACCCAGTAAGCGCTGTGTGGAAAGGCAGAAGGGGGTCAATGGAAGGGCTTGTGTTGCTGAGGGGTGTCCAACTGTGGTCTGTGCCAGCCCCCCCGAGCTGCTGGGAACCGTGTGCTGCCTCCTCCGAAAAGAACAGTGTGTCTGTGCTGGTGGGGGCAGGGCCCAAGTAGGAAATTGAGGTGGTGTGTAAGCAGCTTTGATGAAGTTTCAGGGGAAGGAGGTGGAATGGTTGGTGTGTGAATGCAGGAGTTCAGAGTGCAGAATAGTACCAGTCTCTGGTTCTTGGGCATGAGCCTCGTTTCAAGCATTCAGGGGTTGGTTTTACTCTTTCTTTTTGTTAGAATCGGTGTTTATACAGAATTATCTAACCCAGGATACTGTTGCAGATTGTGATGTGAACTTTTCTCTCTTTCAAGACCTTAGAGTCTTCTATTCAAGGTCTACGAATCATGTAGAGATGGATTTCTGTGATCTAGCAGGACAAACTGCTCGACAGAACGCAGCTCCCACATCTGCACAAACCCCAGAAGGGAGGAGGAAGGTGGAATATTTGGAAACACTGAGAAAATACAGCTTGGCAGATTTTCTTTTGAATCTAAATTTGGTGAATTGTGTTGGTTTCAAAATCAGCTGTGATTGTTCCTTTTTTTTTTTTATTATTATTTTTTTTGGTTGGTTGTTTCATTCCATTCTTTACCAAAGCTGCTCCTTCAGTAGTTTATTGCAGGAAGTTATGAATCACTAACTTAAAAGGGGAATTTTATGTAAATTGTCTGCTAGAAATAATAATAATAATAAAAAATAAGAAAAACTGATCTTTTGTTTGATGTTCATTAACAGTGATAAAAAGGGGTATTAAGGGAATTAACTCAAAGAGAGAGAGAGAGAGAGAGAGATAGGAGGAAACCCCTGTGCTGGTATTTTCTGGCTTCAAAACAGGAAGAGTTCATCTTAACTGAAAGTTTCATGAAGTTGACAATGAAAGCCTCTGGTGGTGATGATCTGGGTGTGAAGATTCAGCTGGGCTTCTTTGGGGGGACCTGTTCCCCAGAGGTGATGATTTTGGAGGATGAATTGTTTTCTCCTGCTGACTCCTGGTCCTGTCTGCCTGTCATTTAATCTGGTAATAATAGCAAATTAACCTGAATGCTTTTCTTTTTTTTATTGTCTGTCTGGTGGGTCATGGTTAACCAAAGGCAAATGACTGGAATTTTTTGTAGTTACCTCTTAGGATCTGTACAAAGACTTCTCACAGTGCACTGCTTGGGATATAGGGTGGAAGGCAGCATGTAGAAAGTGAGACAAAACTCTGATGAGACACATCTTTGGAGGACAAATTGAAAGCAAATCTCTTCTTAAAGCCTTGAAGCTGCACAGGCCTGTGAGCTGTATTAGAGCTGATCACTCAGCCTATGAAATGCAGTGTTCATAATGACTGCTGAGAAATGAAGCACACTCAGCAGAGGTGTTGGTGTGGTCTGGCTCCTGTGTGGGTCTTTTGTCTCCAGGTGACTGCTTTTTGAAGTTCAGTTCTGAGCCTTGTAGCTCACTGTGGTATTTGCACATAACTTTTATTCACATGTGAGCTGAGATTACCTGTGCTGCTGCCTGGAGGCCAGGCTGTGCTCTGGAGGGGATTATCTGGCTCTCAGCGTTGCTTTACACGGTTTAAGACTTGGTAATTTCTGTTGAAAATGCAGAAGTGTCAAAAAAAACCCCGGTGACTAAATTTACCACTTCCTCTGGAAATAGAGTTGCTTCACACTGTGCTCATTGCTCAGCTTGAAGTGACCCAAAAGGGGGGTTGGAAGACAAGTTCCCAAAGCTGACAGCTGCTGTTCTGCCACCGGTGAGCTGTGTCCGTCACAGAGCTGGATCACTTTCAGGCCTGATGTTGGTTCCATGTTTTTTTGGTTCCTTCAAGTTTTCACATGTCTTCCCACCTTCCTCAAGTGTGACTTTGCGATTCCCTCTCCCTTCTAAACATACAATAACAGCTATTTAACCTCTCCTTGTCTCACAGGTTAGCAACCTGCTGTGTGTGAGGACTTAGAATCATAGAATGATTAGAGTTGGAAGGGACTCCCAGAGGTCATCTAGTCCAACCCCCCTGCAAGAAGCAGGGACACCCCCAACTAGATCAGGTTGCTCAGGGTCTCATCCAACCTGGCCTTGAACTTCTCCAGGGATGGGGCATCCACCACCTCCCTGGGCAACCTGTTCCAGTGCTCCACCAGTCTCACAGGAAAGAACTTTTTTCTAATATCCAATCTAAATCTNAGGAAAGGTGCTCCAGCCCCCTTGGGTGTATCAGGTAGAACCTGCTGTGGATGGGGTTCAGGGGGCTTCTGGATCGGAGTGACTCCATCAGCAGGGAGCATGGGTTGGACACTGTCCATCTCCAGGGGTGCTGTTCTGTGTCAGTACCTCACAGCAATGACTTTGCTTCTAAAGTCACTTTTGAAAGTCTGGTTTATTTCCAGAAAGTATTTTAACAATGGGTTTTAAAATATATGGTTCCAGTAATATAAAAGGATGGGGGGGAACTAGTGAGAGAGTGGAGGAAAAGGATCTCCTGATTTATGTCTTGTTCTCGTCTCATATGAAAGGAAGGTCAAAGCCCATTTGCTCCAAAACCCCAACAAACCGAGGTCTGAGGAAGCTGCCTGGTCCCTGTCTGCACAGCCTGTGTGCTGGGAGTCTGGGGTTAAATCCAGATAAGGTGCATTTGGGGATACAAACAACCATCATTCAAAGCAGAATTCACCTTAAAGCTGCCCTGTGTGCCGGGGCCGGGCAGAGCTCTGCGCCTGGTCTGCGGTGACGGGAGCGGGTGGCTCGCTCTGCGCCAGAGGATGTTCTGTGAGCCGGGCTGAAGGTAGGTGGGAGTTGCCTCTTTCATTTCCTCAGTCTCCTCCCCCATCTCTACTGCTGTGGGGACACCCTTTGTGACCAGTGTGGGTGAGAATTCACTAGCCACCTGCAGCACCAGCCTTTGGGGCTGTGCTGGGGTTAGTGGTGGCTTTGAAAGCGGTGTTAGCGATAAAGCTGGTGGTTGCACTCCTAATTACACTCATAATTACAGGGTAGCTGCTGCATATGCTCGGTGGTATGTGCCAATTAACAGGCTGTCAGGGGCAAGGAAGGGGGCTCTCTGCAGGTGGGGTGCTGGGGGTGTTCACAGGAGCTTGCCTGAAAAGCTCCCCAGCCTCTAAATGTAACAAAGCTGCAGAATCGCTGCTGCCCACCATCCCCTCGGCCCCAGCGCCAGAGAAACACCCGGCAGAAACCCGTTCTGTGCGTGGGGTAGTTCCTCTGTGCCCAGAATTCTCTGTGGAGGTTACAAGACCAGCTGCCATGGATGCAGGATGATCTTCCCACCTCAAAAAGAAACCCAAACGGAGGCAAAAGCAGGTAAAGGCTTTGGCCAGACCTGGAGTTGGATCTGGTGAGGGACCCAGCCATGCTGAGTCTTCCTCCTTGGCTTCTGCAGCGCTGGCTTGTTCCCTGTGGAAGCACAGGCTGTGCTCAAACCCAGTGTGGCTGTGGTGGAGGCTGCTCGCTGTGCAGGCTCAGAGCAGCAACCTTGAGACTACATGGCAGGCAAGGAACTGCTCTGCAGGCAGTGCTGGGGGTGATGCTCTCCTCTTCCTCAACAGCTCGCTGGTTTCTACCACAGAAGTTAAATGGACCTGCTCAGAGTGGACCCGATGCAAAGGGATGGCAGAGGGATGGTCTGTCCTGCATCCTCCCATGATGTGGATGAGAGCTGCTGGTCTTGGTGTGGGAGGCACTGGTAGGACACCTGGGAAGCCTGAACCCTCCTGGTGAAGAGCAGAAGCAGAGCAGCTTGCAGCCAAAGGACAGGAGGAAATGTGCAGGCAGCAGGAAAAACTTCAGGGAGCCGCTGTGCGAGCTGCAGCCCTTTTGCTGCATTTGGGGTGGCAGCAAAGCTGGGGGTGAGACTGGGCACTGCTATGGGCAAACTGCTGCCAGGGGACAGGACAGCTCATTGCTTCTGAGAGAGGCTTTTCCCACCGAGGGGATTTGCTCTTGGATGGAGCCGCAGAGACTTGCTTCGCTCTGGGGACATCTCAGGATCCCCACTCATGTCTGTGTGGGGTCATGGCACACACACAAAGGGACTGATGGACCTCAGGAGAGAGCTGCTGGCTCGGTGCCACCCATGGAACCCTCATCTACAGCTGACCCCTTTCACTTGGGATTAATTCTAAAGCTCAGCAGACACAAGGACATCATGTCCATGTCCTGGACCTTGGCTTCCCTGTGCAAGACCCCGGTGCGCTGCTGTCCTGCTTCTGGGATGTTACTCTGGGAGGGAAGAGGGGAGCACATCCCTCTATGTGACTGCTGCAGCCCATCTCTCCTTCCCAGCACTTCCAGCAGGAGCAGAGCTCCAGGGAGTTCCCCTGCATGGTCGGTAAAGGGATCCAAATATGTTGTTCTGGAGCAGAAGGGAAGAAAACGGGGGGGTGTCTGGTACATAGGGGTACAGGCATGGTGGTGTCAGGGTGCAGAGTGCTGACAGCCCAGCCTGGATGTGGGTTCCATGGGGCTCAGTGGGATGTGGGAACAAGCAGCAGGTGCTGCCTGGGGAGGGGACAACCGGATCCAAGCACTGCGGGGTCCAGCCAAGCTGCAGCTCTCCCCAGCAGTGGGAGGCGATGCCGCCACACGTCTCTCCCAAGGTGGTCTCCAACCACAGCCAACACCATCAGGCAGGACCTCCCCACTTCATCCGTGTGTCCCCCCCCCAGAACACCCTGGGGACTGTGGCGTGAGCAACCCTCCCACTACCAGAGGGAGCAGAGGGAGCTCAGCTCCTTCCCCCTCCACCCTCCCAGCCTCACCCCTCCCCAGCGCATCCGGGGCGCGATGCCCTCGTCCCACCGAGCAGCGGGGGCTGCCGGGAGCGTCCCCCCTCGGTGGCACATCCACGTGCTGCGATGGCAGCGGCCTGGCTCGCAGGCAGGCAGGGCAGGGCGGCCGCCGAGCTGCTTTGCGCTCCCCCAACGCCCACGTAAGGAAGTGGTTGCATTTCTCAGAGAGGAAAAGGGAAGTCGGGCTGCCTCGGCGGGGCAGCCAGCAGCTCCGGCCGCTTGCGCCAAGCTGCCGTTCGTGTCGACTGCCCAGAGTCCATGAACCAGCCCTTGCCCGCTCTGCCCACGCTGCCCAGCAAGGTAAGGAGCGGGGAGGCAGCTCTGCCACTCGGGAGAGGAGCTGGCGCTGTCCCACGGGGGCTGTGGCCGTCACCTCTCCCGATGCTCACATCCCGCTCGAGGAGAGGCGGGGACCCCCTGGCTGGGGTTGCTCTGGGGTCTGAGGGTGGGGGGTTGCAGGTA
>VXBZ01005259.1:108536-172742 GCA_013399135.1 Heliornis fulica | reverse complement strand
AACGCGCTTTCCGCCCCGATCCCATCGAGGCGGGGGCGCGTATAGCGTGAACTGTGTTGGGGTGTTTTTTTCAGGCATTGCATTGGGCACCCCAGAGGGGCGGGGCTACGGGGCGGCCCGTGTCTGAGAGGCCCCGCTGGTGTCGGAAGCTGCGGCCTGCGGGAGGTGAGAGGGGTTGGGGTTTCTCCTCTCAGCCTCCGAGCCTGGGGCGGGGGGCCCGTACTGGGGCTGGTGGGGCCGGGCCGGGGCGGGCGGCCAAACCGGGCGTTGAGAAGGAGCGGAGGGAAGTTGTTACTTCGGGGCAGCCGCGGTGGGGGAGGGGCGGCCGTTCTCTCGCTTTGCTGAGGAGAAACAGTATTTCCCGTGGGGGAACGGGTCGCCCGCTGGTCCCCCGGGCGCCGCCTTCCGCAGGGCTGTGCCTCCTTCGCGAGCGCGGTAAGGGTTGTCCGTATCATCGCCGTGCTAAATGGTAAAGGGGGCGCGGGAGCATTCTGAGAAGTATCACTAATGACTGTTTCCCCTTTTGTTTTTTTCCTCCAGTGGCTCTTGAGGCTTTGAACCGCTTGCACGTTTGTGTGTTGGCAAACCCCGTCCCTTGCCTTTTGCCTTCCTCGTTTTAGAGGCGATGCCCAAAGTGAAGAGGAGCAGGAAGCCTCCCCCGGATGGCTGGGAGCTGATTGAGCCAACACTGGATGAGCTGGATCAGAAGATGAGAGAAGGTAAGCGGCAGAGATGGATGTTCTCAGCGATGTGTTCCTGAAACAAGCTCATCCACAACTGCTTCAGGAAGCACAGCTGCCCCACAAATACAGAGGGATGTTTTTTATATCTCTACCTCACAGTGATGCTGCAGGCTGAGCCTGGACCAGGACTGGTTGCTTTTCTCTGGGTATAGACAGGTTACAGAGCACACAGGTTTGGTGTAAAGTTGTTTTAGAGTACTGTGTGGTTAAGCCCTGGCTGACACTCACTGGTGTTTGTGGAGAAACTGGCAGTTCTTGTCCGTGCTGTTGTCCTGGTCTGACAAGCCAGGGCAGCTGTGAAGTCACCTGCCATCCCAGTGTAGGTCACATCATCCTTACCATCTGTTTTCATTTCCTAAAGGATCTCTTCCCTTTTGTTTGAATCTCCCATTAAGCTCAGTCTTATCTCTGTAATGTATTAAAGTTAAAAATGTTCTTGGAACAGTTTATTGCAAAGTGACTTAAATAGGTTGGCTGCCTGAAACAGTCAGCTGAAACCTGGTGTTTGTGTTTCCTCCCAGCGGAGACAGAGCCTCACGAAGGGAAGAGGAAAGTGGAATCCCTCTGGCCCATCTTCAGAATTCATCATCAGAAAACACGTTACATCTTTGATCTCTTCTATAAAAGAAAAGCTATCAGCAGAGGTGAGGAATGGGAATGCTTTACCCTGGGCGGGGAAAACAGAATGGAGTAAGGCACCTGCAGATGTGCCTGGATCGGGATGTTGATGGGAAGGATCAGGATTCTAGGGAAGGAAAAGATGGGAGGGAGGGCTGGAAGCTGCCTGTCTTTCACTGTCATGTACTGCAGCTAGTAATTCCTGATAGCAACTCTACTAGCCCTTCTTAAGTTACTTGTGATGGTGTCTGTTCCTCTGCAGAGCTCTATGAATACTGCATCAAGGAAGGATATGCTGACAAAAACCTGATTGCAAAGTGGAAGAAACAGGGTTATGAGAACCTCTGCTGTCTGCGATGTATCCAGACACGGGACACCAACTTCGGAACCAACTGCATCTGCAGGGTCCCCAAAAGCAAGCTGGAAGTGGTGAGTTTTCAGCTTGTTCCTTTGCTTGTCCGGACCCTTGCAGTACCTGGTCTAACCCCTGCCCAGGTCAGGGGCAGCAGAGCAGGTAGTGCTGTTCACTGGGGTAGCTTCCTCTACTGCTAAAATTTTCAGTTTTCACTGGTAGAGTTGGTATCCAGTTGGTTGTAAAGTTAGTCAGCTTTGGCGTGTGCTTGTTTGGAGCTTTTAGTACGGGAAACAACAGAAAACTTGAGGGCAGACCCATTCTTAGCCTTGAGGCTCAAGCCTGTTGGTCTGTCTGCTGCCATGGATGAGCTGAAATCCCCTCCTCTCCTTTCTTTTTCAGGGGAGAATCATTGAATGCACTCACTGTGGATGCAGAGGCTGTTCTGGGTGAAGCCTTTAGCCCTCAGACTACTCTTTGAACTCATCCTACACAATGGACTACTTGTGCAGTTAAAGCCACCTTCTGTGTGATTGGGTAATTCTGTACAGCAGTTAAAACAGCAAGGTATTTCCTGGGAGTGTATATACAATAGTGGTTGTTCTGGAGTAAGTTTTTGTGTAGCCATTTATTTTAAAATAAAATCTGCCCTCCTAAGGGAATGGTGTGATCTTCTGACAGAACATTTCTATGCCCTTTTCTAGTGGGTTTGCTTGAACACATTGTGACACGTTCTAAACGGGGGTGGTTTTTAACCAGCTCTACCACCTCCTTCTCAACTCTCTGAATTTAAAAAAACTGTGGGGGAAAGGAAACCACACAGGTTTCAGATGTCCAGTCTGATTCAAGCTTTCCCCTGATCTTGGGTAGAATGAAGCTAAATTTAACTGGAACTCTGCTAAGGCTTGTGTATGAATGTGATACAGTTAAGAATGCTAGCAGTTTGTAGGGACATACCTGTCACATGTTAAGTGTTTCTCCTTGTGTAGTGCAGGGTTTGTCAAACTACACCGTACCTGCAATTTAAGGAGACTTGCTAAACATCAATTTGCTTCTCCATAAAACAAAGGATGGGTATTTTATTTACTAGTTACAGCAAGAACTTGGATTCAAGACAGTACAAAGCAGCTTTACTACAAGACAGTTTAAAGGAGCAAGTTCCACGTTCTTCCAGCACGAGGAAGATGCCTGCTCACTGTGACTCCTGGCCTGACTGCTCGGGCACAGCCTCTTCCTTACTGTTGCCTTCCGCATGTTTAACTGTTCTGTATTTTTCCCAGGGGTGAGGGGTCTCCTCTGCTGCCATCACCTTTAACCACCGGTAGTAGTACCCACGGAACCCATCTATTTTCTCCAGATATGGGTTCTTTGACTTAAGCTGCAAAGGGAAACATAACAAAACAAGTTTCTATTAGAAAAGAGCCCACTTCCATAACAGCATGCAATAGCTATGAGCTGCTACTCAAGAAATGGCATCAAGTAACCCATCAGACAAGAACTAAAGGGGAAAGACTTTGGCAGGGATCTACATCTTTCCTCCCTGGTGGTGTTCTTGATGCCTTCACACCAGGAGCAGCTCTGATACCTACCCTGTCAAACTTGGGAGGGTACTGTGCTGCAAACTCCAGCTGGCGGATGATAACCTCGTTGGGAGGTACTTGGTTATTCCTCATGTCCCGCAGGATCTCCGTGAGGTACCTGTAATCCAGCTGCTTCACAGCGGCAGCAATCAGGTTGCTGTAGATAAACTTGTTGGGGTTTACTCCGGACCTCTGGAAACAACAAATACTACAGTTAAACTGATTATCTGCTGACCAGTGCAGGACTCCTAGGAGGGAAAGGCACAATGTTGCTCCAGAACCTGTAGCAGCTGAGCTGGTACCTGCTCTCAAACTGTATGTCTTTGGAGAGAAACACCACCACTCGCCACAAAAACTTCAGTGGGTCTTTTTATAGGTGCTAGTGATTCACTCTGCCTCTTCCTGCAGCTCGAACCCTAAGCAGCAGATTTTATTACCTTCAAATCTGACAGTAACTGCAGCCCATCCTCCTCTCGGTGGCAAGCGACTGCCAAGTTAGAGAAGGTCTGGAGGTTAGGTGATAGTCCCCTCTTCACTAGAGCTGGCAGCACACTCTGAAAGATACAAGTGGTGACATCAGCTTCCAGAAGGTCTCACTGTAGCATTCCAGAGACCAAAGGTGCTGGAACAGAATCTGTAACTACTCTGAAATTAACCTAAGCACTGGTTTGTGGAAAACTATGTTTAATTACCAGTTTCTACTGGGACAGAAACAGGTCTCAAAGCAAAGCACAGCGCTGGAGGCCTGAGACCAGGAGATGGGGACAGGGGTGGTTCTGAGTTTTTCCTCACCTTTGCTCCTTCCAGGTCTCCCTGTTTACTTCTCTTCTTTATTAAAGTGTTAAAGAAGGTCACATCTACTTTCACTTTATATTCATCTAGGAGTGCCAGCAATGAGGACTCTGAGGGGCTCTGGGGTTCCACCAGCTCAGCCAGTAATGTAAATGTTTTAATGTCAGGTTCTGCATTATCCTCCTTCATTTTGTTCATGAAGCCTTCCACATCCCCCATCAGAGCCAGTCTGTCAGATGGTGTGGCCACTGTCCTCAAGGAAACCACGGCTGCATCGGGCATCTTAGAATCCAGCAAGTTGGGCAGGTTGCAGAACTGCTGCTTCTGGCTGAGGCATGCTGGTTCCTGCTTCATCTTGTTCTGGCCTCTTCAAATCAGCACTCCAGTCCTGCTGAGAGCAGCTTGTTCTGTCTCAGCCTCACTCACATCTTTTTGTTGCTGGATCACTTCTTCAGGCTGCACCGACTGCTCCTGAAATATCTGCTTTTCCATAGCTTCCACGTCCAGCTGCACAGCAGCTGCACTCTCTGCTCCCCTCTTCCTCTGACTTTTCGCCTTTACCCTCAGCCTGCCAGGTCCAAGCCTTAGCTGATGTGAGTTCTCATGGGTGGGTTGCAGAAGGAGCTCAGAAGCCACAACTGGATCACCTATTCCACAGTCTCTCGCTGCACGCAGCATCAAATTGTAAGTGTGGCTGTTGGCCTTTATTCCTAGCTTAGTCATTTGCTTCCAGACCTGCAGAGGGGAAGATGAGCATCAGGCAAACACCAGATGTATGTGACAGTAAATAACAGGAGCATTTCTAGCAGATCATGTGTATCTACTGTGACCACTGTTAAAAGTATCTACTTGTAGAAAAGGAGATTTTCAGAACTGCTTTTTCTTCCCCACTTAGAGCATGAAGACAAACCTGTAATGCATACCGGAAGCCGTTCTCGCTGTCCTTTATGCAGCTCATGAGAAGGAAGCTGAAAGTCTCAGCTGTGAGAACGTGGCCCTTGTGCACAATTTCCTAAGAGAGCAGAGAGAGCATTAAACTTCTGTTACCCACACTGTCTGTCTCATCTGGCTGTGAAGCTCCAGTATAACTCTTGTCTTCTGGGCATACAGTGGCAGCAAGCATAAGGTGAACTGCCCAGTGCCGCGAGGAGAATGATTGCTCCAGGAGAAGAGAGCCTGGAAATGCCCACATAGATCCTAGCTTCTCCCTGATGTATGTGACGGGAATTTGCAGACAGAAAGAGCAATATTTTTAGCTACTCCCAGCCTGATCCTAAGGAGAGCTACTGCAAGAGCTCTAAAAGGAACCAAGCATCAATACGTGGGTCTTCAAAACAAACCAAACCAAGATGTAGTAGCTGTGAGCCCCACAAAATGTTTGAGTCCTTAACACCCCTGACCAGAGTTTCAATGCCAACCTCTGCAGCTTAAAGCTTGGTGTCTCATACAATTCCCTTGTATGAGACTAAGGACCACTGAAATATAAACATATGATCTATAGTTACCTCTGCTGGAAAGGACATAAAGTCTATGCAATGTGGTAATTTCCAGGAGCTTTAACCAGAGCAGACTACACTTAACGCAAGAAAAGTCACATCTTTACCTTCAGTACATCAAAGCACATCCTGAGGTCTGAGCACAGGGCACAGACCTTCAGCAGTGCGTGGTAGGCAATGAGGTTCAGCTCTTCATTTTTGCTCTTTAGCTGCTGATGTAATTTGAGAGCGCTCTGCAGGCCTGAGTCTTTCCAGGGCGATTCAGCACACGCGTTGAACAGGGCTGTGTAAGTCGCCTCAGTGGGAGTTAAGCCTCGTTTTTTCATCTGAGAGACAAGAAGAATTTGAACTGGCTTTTGGGGAAGGGATTGCATAGTTTCATAACTTGGTTTTAAAGGTTCCAGGCTAAGATGATGCAAAAAGCAACTCAAAGGTGTTTTAGAGAAAAAGTAATGTGACCAAATGCTTGAAGCAGTTTATAGCTTAGAAGATATAACAAAGGTTTGAGAGAAAACATAAACCTACATCATTGTAGAGCCTGAATGCCTTTTTCACGTAGCCCGCCCTGCCACAGCCGCCAATGAGAACAGTGTAATTGCTTTCTTCTGGCTGCACACGCTCTTCCTTCAGCATCTGCACATCAAACAGCTCCAGAGCCTCTGCCAGCTACAGGGAAGAGGAAAATCCACAGTGAGACAAGGGAATCACTAACAATGGATGTCAACGTAATCAGCTAAGGGCAAGTTCTGGTGGGAGTCCTATAGAGTTCCTCAAATCTTAAGTTTGCTTCTTTCCATAAAGGCATCAAGTGAGCTGTACAGGTGTCAAGCGAGCTCATGGGGTGATACAGACAGTGCTCTGCAGCCGCATCTTTCACCAGCACTGCTGAAACGCGAGCGAGGAGCTGGGAACAAACCTTGTCCTCCTTGATGAGGGCCTTGCACCGTAAGAAATACCAGTACGGGGTGTTCTTCGGACCGCGGCGAGGTTTCCTTTCAGGTTCTTCCTCTTCTTGAAGCTGGAAGTTCTGGAAGCGTGACGTGGTTTTGTGGTAGTATTTTCTGGAAGAAAACCGAGTGGAGAGCGTTCCGAACTCCACGCCTTCCTCCTCCTCCTCCGCGCCAGCTCCGGCGCAGCTGCCAGCATCGCTCTCCGTCGGGCCGCCGCCGGGCAGCTTGCGGCACGCCTGCGACGAGCTGAACGCCCTCCAGCCCGGCGGTGGCGACCCCGCAGCTCGGAGCAGACGCGTCGCCCTCCCGGGCTGCTCGGAGGCCGCCCGTCGTGCCCACGGGAGAACGGGGAAGGCCCACCGGCCGTGCGGGACGAGGAGCCGCACAGACCTCATGCTGTGCCCGGGGCCACGGGGAGGACAAGACCCCGAGGCGGTCGGAACGGTGACCAACCCCGTGCCCCCACCGACCGCTCTTCTTTCGCCTCAGCCACGGCGCCTGCGCGGGCGGAAAGGGCGGGAACCGAAGCGATCGGCGCGCTCTGATTGGCTGGGCCGCGCGCGCTGCCCGTTGGGTTTCGGGGTCCGAGGTGACTCCCGGCATTCCGCGGGCGGGCGGCGCGGGGCGGCCGGGTGCTGCCGCCGCCGCCTCCCCTCTCCTCAGGCGCTGCCGGCGAGGAGTGGAGCGGGCCGGGCCGGGCCAGCCCGGGCCCGGCCGCCCGCTGGCGCCACCACCACCGCCACCATACCTCCCTTACCTTCCCGCTGCCGCCGCCCCCCAGCCGCCACCATGCAGGAGCTCATCGCCAGCGTGGACCACATCAAGTTCGACCTGGAGATGGCCGTGGAGCAGCAGCTGGGGGCGCAGCCGCTCCCCTTCCCCGGAATGGACAGTGCGTGCGGGCACAGGGCGCTGCGCGGCTCCCTTTCCCCGGGGTGCCGGTGGCCGGCTCTTGTCCACTGTCCCCGGAGCCGTCTGCGGTGCTGGGGCCGTGTCAGGAGTCCTGAGGCTGCTGGGGGAAGAGGGAGTGGGGGGAGGGAGGTTTCTGAGGGTCTATGGGCTTCTCCTTAGATCCACCCAACCTCATCAGTCCCTGTGATGCTTCTGTCGCCATCCAGGTGTTTTAATTTCCTATTTAATTGCAGTTAGTACCCAGCCAGGCGGTGAAATGAAAGTTGAGGTGTCATTGCAAATAAACTTCACTTCCCTGCATAGTGGTTTATTTCAATCCCTTTTGATAGATGAGGCGTTTTGATGGTCTGGAGGCTTTAACTTTAGGTATATCCATGGCCCAGTGTCTAAACCCATTCCCTCAGACTAACAGCCTGATGTGGGTAGCATCGGGAGACTTGGTTTGCTGAAATTCTCTGGCTGTGCAACTCAACCTGTCTTTTGCCTCCATCAAATGTTGTGGATCCTGCTAGGATCAGCAAGGGGTAATGCACAAGTGGTTGTTTTAGCCAAGTCTGTCATTGCTAGAACTGGAAATGCAGGCTTCACTGACAAGATTGGCTTAACAGCAGAGGAAAATGCAGTCAGTTGTGCCTAAATAGCTGAAAAGCAAAACAAGCACCACCAAACCTCTGCAAATTCCCCTTGGTGTCTCCCAAGAATACAGCTATTAGTGGGAGTCGGATTTGAACAAGGAACATATGTGGGAAAGTAAATTCCCCAAACCAAAACACTGCTTTTCTCTTGGCATTGAAGATCAGGTTATCTTTCTGGGGAAGAAAATATTTTTAAAGGTTCTACAAAATTTTACTGCAACTACTTATGTTTCTTTGTTCTCTTTACAGAATCAGGAGCAGCTGTTTGTGAATTTTTTTTAAAAGCGGCCTGTGGAAAAGGCAAGTAGTATTTCCAGTATGGTTATTCTCATGTTGATAGAGGAGGGGGAACTAGATTTGCCAGTACTGTCTCTAGTAACTGACCTTTTTGTGAGACAGGGAGATAACCTAGGCAGAGGATAAAAACCAAGGATGTTGGCAGCAGAGATGAAATAACTATCTTTTTTTAACAAGTTGGGAGATGAATAAGCAAAGCTGCTCGTAAAGGAAGGCTTGAACCTTCCTTTCAACTAACACCACCTAAACACATCCACAGCAAGCAGACCTTGCTGTGGATGTGTTTAGTCGGTGTTAGTTGTGCTTGCTGGAGTTAAGAGCTGGAGACTATGGACTAGGGTGAGATAAGACTTGTTGCAAGTGGCCAATGCTACTAAAGGCTAAATTCATAAGAAAAAGTAATGTCTTCTGAATTCCCTCTTGCATAGAGGAGCATGGATTTTAATTGTTTGTTCTTTTCCCTTTCTCCTGCCCCATCTGTCCACAGGTGGCATGTGCCCGTTCAGACACATCAGTGGGGAAAAGACAGTTGTTTGCAAACACTGGCTACGAGGACTGTGCAAAAAGGGAGACCAGTGCGAGTTTCTGCATGAGTACGACATGACCAAGATGCCTGAATGCTACTTCTACTCCAAATTTGGTAAGGGGCATTGTAGCTCCTACTTAGTGTTCCTTGCCAGCATGAGAGTCTGGTGAAGAGGATCCTGGTGCATCCCTCTCCTCTGTATTCAGATCATTACATTTCTTCTGTGCCTGATGATACAGTTAGATTAATTTTTCAGATCTGCTCAGCCCTTCACTCCCTGAATTTGTGACGTATTGTAGATGTCTTCTGTCCCAAGAGCTTGTCCCTTGGGGGAAGAGTGGGGAAGTTCAAGTTTTTACTGGATTTTATGCCTTAGGTTCTGTTTTTGGGTATGAGTAGGTTGAGCAGTTGGTCTTTGCATGACTCATATTTTGGGGAGTTGATGAGCAGCAGAGGGCATGGGGGTGCAAAACTTTTATGCACTTGCTTTCCAGCTCTGGAGATCTGGACATAATGAGGCAACTTGCTGTCAGAAACTTACAGTCTTGTAGGTTTCCTTGGATTGAGGTTAGTGCGCAATTTGTAGTTTCTCCACACTTCTGGTGCACTAAATGTTTGGTTTTTGTTATCATGACTGCTCTTTCAAATTTAGTTTCCGCATTGTTTTTAAAAGCACACATAAATAATCCAGTCTGGTAGAACATAACTTGCCAGGGATGAGTCTTTGGTGTTCTTCATCTAGGTTAAGGCAGGCAGTAAGACTGCCTGAACATATAAATGTTAGTAGCAGCTTTGTGGGAGCTACGCGATCCAGGTAATGTTTTAAGAGTCGTTTGATCTGGAACCTGCACAGTTGACTAAGAAGTGTGTTTGCCTTTGGTACAGGCGAATGCAGTAACAAAGAATGTCCATTCTTACACATTGACCCGGAATCTAAGATCAAAGACTGTCCCTGGTATGACAGAGGCTTCTGTAAACATGGTATGTACGTTGCACAGTTGCAGCTTCTGCACCTATAAATTAAGGGTAGGGTGTTGCTGATCTTTCTTTGCGTGATCTGCTTGTGTACTTGCTGCTGCTGTGTGCTGGGTGCCTATAATAGGAAAGTGAACTACCAAGCTTTGTGTTGCAGGTCCCCTCTGCAGACACCGGCACACCCGAAGAGTCATTTGTGTGAATTACCTGGTAGGATTCTGTCCAGAGGGCCCTACCTGTAAATTCATGCAGTGAGTATGCTTCCAGGCTTGTCCTCTAGTCCTGTGTTTCCCTTGTAATCTGGTATGTGTCAAATGAGGCTGCTCCAGTGCTTCCCAATGGCTGTGGAGATTTGGCCGGCCTTTAGATCTACTGATTTGAGAACACGGGGCAGGGCCTCTGCAGGGAGTGACCAGTAAGAGTCTGACTGGTGATCACTTGCCCTCAGTGCCGTGGGATCACATGGGTTTATATTCCAGAAGACCTCATAGGTAGAGGGTTGTACAACATACTGGACTGTCATTTTTGTATGTGTATTTGCTGAGTGTCAGAATGCAAAGAGAAGTGGGGAGGGAGAGGTCTGTTTCCTGGGAGCCGGATCTAGTCAGCTGAATGTTTGTTTTGTCATTTGGAGTTCACTGACTGAGCTGATGGTAAAATGTTGCCGTATGATTTGAGAATCAATTTTCTTGTTTCCGTCTAAACCAGCCCTCGGTTTGAACTGCCAATGGGAACCACAGAGCAACCACCACTGCCTCAACCGACACAAACACAGCAAAAGGTACACAATTCCCCTGCCTCCCCTGCACGCCCACCCTCAGAACATTTCTCACAGTGCTTTAAAAGAGGGTGTATTTTCGAGTGGTCAAAGCCGGACACCTAGGTTCGTGAATCTGGCTTGCTGGAAAGTCTTGGAGAAATACTGAATGAGGGAAAGCCTTTCCTGTTTTATAACAGGCTTTGATAATATTTTGTAATTAGAGCTTAGAGACAGATCCTACTAAACTGCAAAGCACTTTCTCTTCTGTCCTCCTCCCAGCCCTCCAATCCACCATCTGATCACAAGAGACTGACACTGCCTTTGTCCTCGGAGCGCAGCGTTTTGCTTTGTTCTGTTATTCCCCTCACCTGGTTAACCAGTATTGTCCTCGACTCAGAGGCAGTTCTGTGGTGTGGGGTGCTGCCTGGAAGGGCAGGTGCCATGCAGGATCAGCCCTCAGTACCATTAGTGCTGGAAGTCCTATGAGTGCTCCAGCTTTACGTGGAGATGTAGTCACAGAACACTCCCACATTACATGAAAGCACATCATACGTGGTTGGGCAGCAATCTGCCAGGTTTTGTAAACTGCGTGACATCTCTTGGTGATGGCAGTGATATTTTAGCAGCTTAAACCTACTCTTTAAATCTGCTCTCCAAAGAAAAGCAGGATTGCTGGGCTTTGTAAGCCTCAGTGCTTCATTTCTTCTCTCTGGTGCTCCAGCTGGCAGAGCACCCACACACAGATTTGGAGGAAAATTGGTCATTTGATACATGGAATGCACTTATCCCTTCTTAACAAATTACCAGCCATAAAGGTCTTTATCCTTGATGCACTTAATGAGTCGGGACTCTTCTCCTAACCAACAGAGGACACCCCAAGTCATTGGAGTCATGCAGTCTCAAAATAACAACACTGGCAACAGAGGACCCCGACCCTTGGAGCAGGTCACCTGCTATAAGGTAATGCAGAGTGGGGAACGAGGAGAGAAAGCAGAGGGTGCTAGATGTAAGAAGTACAGAGTACGGTGTCACCTGGCCTACGGCGTGCTGCTTTGCTGCTGGTTTGCTTCTTGGGGCCAAAGGAACAGACTGTTGTAATGAGGGATGTTGGTCTGGCAGGAGGTTTTCTCACAGTGTAAACAGGCTCATGAAATGTGTGCTCTGCTCAGTAGACACTGTGTTCCAGTGTGTGGATACAGTGTTGGGAATTGGCCTTGAGGTCTGTGGTTTCCACCTCACAGACTTGCTGTGACAGCTAAGGGTGCTGTAGGACAGACTTTGCTTGTCTGCTGAGGAACTGGAAACTCCACCAACATGGCAGCTGAAGGAGACTGCTGAACCGTGCATTTTAGAATAAGAGCTACTATTAGTTTTGTCTCATGAGTTGGTTTGCATTATCCTTGGTGATTGTAGAAATGTTTTCTTCTCCCCTGGTAGCCTGGAAGGTCCTTGTGAGTAACAGAAATTGAATATGCAAAGGTGGTTTGGTATTTCCGCTGTAAATGCGCCCTGGTGCCCTCAAACCACAGAATGAGCTGTTTGCCTTGGTTGCTCATTGAGAGGCACCAGTAAAAGTTCAACAGTATTTATTTTTCCACAAAAGCCCCAACCCTAGCCATGGCAAAGAATCTTCCTGTCTCATCAGCTTTGACAGTTACAGCGATGCAGGTGCCAATTTCTGTGCCTTAGGCGCTTGTTTGGGCAACAGTTACTGTGATTGGACGGAGATATTAAGTAGCTGAATCCATTTCTCTGAAAACCTTTGACGGCAGCTTATTATTTCAGTTGCAAGTAAATTGCATACCTGGAGAATGGGGTAGCATCAGATACTGACATTTTTCTCTCAGCTTGGAAGCTTCAAGGTGCAAAGTCATGAATTTCTTGTTCAAGTGCACTTTTCTCTGTGTAATTCAGGATAGCCAACCAGCAGTGTCTCCTTGCTGCAGTGTGTGAGAGCTCTCTGCAGGGTGGTATTACATGGTGTTATGTTGTTTCTGGGATGGAAACAGCTTTTGCTCCAAGGAGTAGAAATAGCCTGTAAATCACATCCCTTGTAACTCTGTTTCACTTCACCTGCTAAATGCCGCATCTTCCATATGACAAAAAGCTTCCAAGTGAACATGATGGCTACCTTAAAGGCAGCTACAGGGGAAAAAAAAAGCTGTAACTGTGTAATAATTCCTTTCTCTCTTTCTCTTTTAGTGTGGTGAAAAAGGTCATTATGCCAACAGATGCACCAAAGGACATCTGGCCTTTCTCAGTGGACAGTGAAAGAGCAGAACGAAGAGTGCAGGGGAGCTATTAACACTGAGAAAAGGTTTCTGCCTAGCACTATGTCTTGAACTATTAATCAGGTTGTTTTTTAATGCCATTACTGAAAGAACTGGTCAGAGGCTGGCTGCTGCTAAGCAACATTTTTGTAATTGTCCCCGACTTTTTTTTATGTTTTAACCTTTTTAAAATAGATTTGGGCCTCCGCCTGTTTTCATTGAGCCCTGCTGAAAGGTAGATCTAAAAGCAAATAGATATGCAATCCCCTCACTGGTGCAGCACTCTACGTAAATGCATCATACTCCAGTGTTTCTTTAAAGTGTTTCCCTTCTGCCACTTCTCTGTGGAGAACCCGCAGCGTTTCAGCCCTCCCTGTGGAAGCAGGAAGACTGACTGGGAAAACTAAAGCTTGAAATGCCTTCCCTTCAGTGAGGAAGCAGGGATTCTGCTGTCCTGTAGCCCTTAAAAAAGCAAAGTCGCGTTCACAAGTCTGGCCTGTTGCAGGCGGTAAGCTTGTCCTGGTGGCTGACTTAATGTGTCACGTACATCAGGCTGTAAAACTGTCCACTTGCTTTTTTTTTTTTTTTTTCTTGTGCTTCTAGCTGTATTGAAGTTTAGAAATTTCATCTTCTGGATGAGAATCAATTGGGGGGGAGACTTGATTGGCATCTCTGTGGTTAGCCATACAATGATCATGGGAAAGCTGCGACTGCGCTCATTTTCTGTGTGCGGAAAAGCAAAGAGGGAAATGAATGTGGTTTGTAGAGCAGGGGTAGAAGAGCTTTGTCTCGGCCACCCCCTGTTGTCAGCTCACACCAAGCGGGTATTTCCGTAGCCTAGAGAAGACCAAGAAGTGGAGATGTGTATTCTTATGGAACACTGCTTTTAAAAGTGGTATAGCATTCTTCTGAGAGCATTTTTTGCCAGCCAAACCCCATTTATTTTGTGAGAAGACTATTTCAAGAGGGCCAGTGATAAAATGTGAAATTAAAAACAACAAAAAAATTGCACCTACACTGTGAGCCTTATTGATTCTAACCCACCTCTGCGGTGCTGACTGCCTTTGTACTTTGTTTTTATTCAAATGTACCGATGGAAAAAGCTGGCTGTGAAGTTATTTTTTTTTTTAAGACCGAGGTATCATGACTAGCTTGAGAAGTGACTGGAGCCCATGTTGGTTTGAATGACTGCGGTTATTTCACTGTGGTGGATTGGAGTCAGTCAAAATAGAAGTCTCAAGTGATTCTCAAGTCCAAGTGACCATGGTCCAACAGACCATCAGAGACTTCTGCAGTGCTGTGCTCCAGGGGCTGATCAGCCAAACCAGATGTGTTGTCTGGGTGAAATTAGACACAAGGAAAGGGAATGTCTGGTGGCGTTCTACTGCTAGGTCAGGAGTTTGTGGGATTCACCAGCTAAATGAATGTTTTGTAAATCTGAAAGCACCCAAGATACTCTTCACATCCCTAGGAACAGGTTTTCTTTCTGCCCCCACTCAGAAAAGGGCACCATGGTTTTGAGTGTCAGCAGGTACTGTGTGACTGTGGGGTCTGTGTGCTCAGAGACTGGTGAAGAAAGCCATTGCCTGGGGCCAAACCCATGGTTGTTCCTTGCTGCTGCATTTACCATGTTCTGCCTCCTGTTAACCTCCTCACTGCTGCATTTAAGTTTTCCTTTAGTTTAACTTCAGGGACCTCTGTTACATTAAAGGTATGTTATACCCATTCCGAAAAACATTCCAGCTTCTTTTAGTAATGAAAAGTAGGCAGAAATTCAGTAGACAGAGCTTCTCAAAGGTGAAAGAAGCATTAAAATCCCAGCAGTGGAAAGAGAGCTGCAGACCTCAGAGTTAAACCTCTCTTACTCAAGGCTGCGCTCGGGCAGAAAAATGCCTGGATACCTCCAGTGCCCAGGTAACAGGCCAAGGGAGAATCAAGCACACCAACCAGCCTCTTAAAGCTCAGAGACTGCTCTTTTCCTTTCAGCTATGTGTCTAACCTGTACATAACAGTCACTAAGAATCAATCCAATGCTTTTTGTCCTTGATCAAAGAATTAATTAGGAATCAGTTTTAATAGTTCCCCCAGTTCTGGCACTGCTCAAGTAGCAGATGTTTTCCCAACCACCTCTGAATTTAGCGAGAGGTGAAACCCTCAAAAGAAACTCCCTTGCTTGGTACAATGAAGTCAGCTCAGTGAGTTTCAAGTGTATATGCTTTATTATTGGTCATAACAGTACAGATTTTAGTATGGACAGTTCTTTTATCTTCTGTCAGGGTAACTGTTCCAGCATCCAAGTTCTGTTCCAAGAGCTGCACCTTCACTTTCTGGACTTCACGTTTCAGTGATACTTCCTGTGGCGGTCATGCTCTGTGTCATTCAAAGTAAAGCAAGTTAATTATCCTGAAGTCACAAGGGAAAAGAAATCACACCTCTGAATTCACAGGAAAGAAAAACAGCTGAGACTCTTTTAAACACTGCCAGATCAGGTGACAAGTTCTAAGCTTTTTTATCACCAAGAAAATACTGTCCATCTGATAACTTCCTAAAAGCATTCATATTCCTAACAGCTAAAAGCAGTCTCAGCTTCACGCAGCAATGGTTTGCACAGCCATTTATTTCTAGAAGCAGCAGCTGATTGGGTTTATTGCCCCCAAGAACCTTCCAAGCTGTGCTGTATACCCTTGGTCACACTGCTGTTACTTACTCACGTGACTGTAGCTCCAGATGTAGCTGAGAACAACGTAGCCAGCAAGCACCATGGAGATACCGCCGAGGCCCCCTTTCCTGACGTCAATGTATTTACTGTAGTATCTGTTATAACCTATGTAGGAGAAAAGTTACTGTGACTTTCATGAGCTCGAACTGTTCTGGAATTACCTAATTCTTACTATATATACATGATGTAGACATTTGCATTTGTTCTTTTGTGTTTAAACCTACCTGAATGCCATATCTGTATAGCAGAGGGCATCAGTCACAGCTTTTGCCAAGTGACATATAAAAGCCCTGTGTTCTGTGATCATCGTAAGGTGATTAATTAAGGGATTAATTCAAGGGACTAATTAATTGCCTTTTTCTCCTGTTTACTTGTAACGTCAGGAAACCTAGAGATCTTCAGCAAACAGGCCAGGTCTCAATATTTCCTCTTTATACGAGAAGGAACACTAGAAACAAACCTCTGGCAGACAAGGCCCGGGTGAGAAACATTTAGAGCCGGGAGAACAAGACACTACCGGCGGCTCCGCTCAGGGAAAGTGGAGACCGTCCGGCAGCAGCCCGTGGAGCCTCTGCACGGCTCGGGTCCGATCTGTCGGGCTGTCAGGATCCCCGTCCTCCGGGGCTCCGCAAGGCGGGCAGCCCCCGGCGCCCCTCACCTCTCCGCACGGCCCCCAAGATGCCTCCGGGGGTGAAGTCTCTCATGGCCAGCCAGCTGGGCAGCTGGCCCAGCTTCACGTCCATCAGCTTCATGTCCTTGAGGGGAACTGCGGCACAGAGAGGGAGAGACACAGCCCGGTCAGATGGGGAGGGAAGGGGAAGGGTAGGGGGGAGCCCCGGTCACCTTGGCGGCCCCACACACTCACCGGGCGGCTGCGCCATCTTGCCGTTGCTGCTCTACACCGCCGCAGGGGACGCCGGGAAGGGGCGCGCCGCTGAGGTTCACGGGAGGAAGGTCAGGCGGAAACCCCGGACGTTGGGATGGATAGCAGGCTGGCGCCATGTTGGGCGGGTCGCTAGGAGGGGCCGGCTGAGGAGGCGGTGGCCCCGGTGTTGCTTTGTCGCCGTTCCGTCTCATCACCGAGGGTCGCTTCCCCAATGGGGCTGCATACGCTGAGGCCTGGGGTGGCGGCGTGCCAGCATGGCAGGCTGGGGCACCCCTAGGGGCTTTCCCTGTCACCGTAGAATTTGCCCTCCAGTGCCCCGCACCATCCCCGCTGTATGGGCTGCGGGGTGCCAGCACTTGCCCGGGCTGCAGAGGTTGAAAGCTCCAGTTGGTCGAATCCACCAGTCTCCATCAGTGTCGCCCGAGACTTCATCGTTTTTGAAGTGAACATTTCCAGCATGTGTGGAGATGTGGCAAGCCTTAACGCCCTCAGCGGGCCTTCACTTATGGTGTATAGGGTGACCTACGCCCACATGTGTTAACAGAAGGAGTGAGGGCTTCTAGGATCCCTTCCAGGGTCCCCTGTCCTCTCCTGCATGCTTCTTAGGTGGCTTCAAGACAAGAGAAGGAATGCGTGGCTTTTTCCACAGGGATTAGGTGACAGAGGACTAATGTACCACATGGTCCCATTTCAGTGCCCAGTCGGGTTTTTCCTTGTGGAAATGCACCTTTTTTTACTACATCTCAAAGGCAGAAGGAGAGGCCAGGCCTTGGTAAACCTACACAATCAGGGGGGTGAAAGAGGGAATGTACGATGATGTGCAGATGAAGACTACTCTTGCCTTTCTGCAATAAGAAGGAGCTACCCAGGTTTATTCAGAGAATCACTTTGGTTAGAAGAGACCTTTAGTATCATAGAGTCCAACCCCAGTCTAACCCTGCTTAGTCCACCTCTAGACCATGTCCTTCAGCACATCATCTACTCACCTTTTAAATCCTGCCAGGGATGGTGACTCCACCACTGCCCTGAGCAGCCTGTTCCAACACCAAACAACCCTTTCAGTAAAGAAACTCTTCCTGATGTCCAAATCTCCCCTGGTGCAGTTTGTAACCATTTCCTCTCGTCCTGAAGAGACAAACCCCACCTCTCTACACCCTCCTTGCCATTCCATGTTTCTGGGGGGAGTTGCTGCCCTGCAGAGCTGGTGGCGGTGGGACGAGGTGGGCTTTAGGGAAGAGGAACCCAGCAGGTGTCACTCGCACTCAGCAGAACGCAGCTGCTGGAAGGATGCTCTCCGTAGCCTGACCTCTAGAGGTTTAACATCCCATCATCCAGGTTCATAAAGCAGTGTCAGATTTTTGTTGTTTATTGAAGGTGAAACTGGAAAGCAAAGTGATGCAGCAGTAAACAGGGAACAGCCAGGACCCCAGATCTCAAAGATAATAAATCTCCATCCCACAGAGGACTGTTAGAATGGATCAGAGATGATGAACACTAAATTAAAGGCTCTGAAGGGGGGCTGTAGGGCTCCTACCTAAACACTAATCTTCATAGCTTTTAGCTCTCTTAGGTCACAGAATCTTGTTCCACATGTCTTCCTCCTGCCACTGCAGGATTATTGCATTAGGATCTGCAGAGTTTGTGTTACCTGGTGTGAAATGAGCTGAAGCACGGGCCCTCCCTTGTCTCAGGAGACACAGTGCTCTGTAACATATCTTGCTCAGAGGCTGGTCCACATGTCTAGCTTCACCTGCTACTTTACTGGAATTTATTAAATTTATGTACATTGAATTCTGCTTTCCCATAACATGAAAATAAAAGCACAAGGAATAGATTAATGCCTTGGGTTTTTTTCCTCTTTTACTTATAAACAGAAAGTAGGGTTAGGAAAGTACAGTAGGCCTGATCACTTGAAGAAAGGGCTTCAAATTTAGTTCCTGTTAAATGGGTTAAAAAATCCCTCTTATTAAATTATCCTTTATTTTATTATTGAACTTTACCGGTAACTGTCCTTTTATTGCTGAAGTGTCCCCCGATGAACTACTACGTGGCCTTTTACAGTACTTGCATAAAAGCATGCTGCAAACTCGCTTCCCTCATTCTTGCAAGGCAGCCTATTGTTTTAAATAGGATTAGTCATGCAAGGCAGATTAATTCACCTACAGGAAAAAAGCCAATGGCGGGTGCCTCATTTTAAGGAGTTCCCTGCAGAGCAGAAGAGCTCATAGAGTTGTTCAAACTGCTTGTAGCAAGTTCTGGGGAAATCTGGTTTCTTAGGATAGAAATGGAAATCCATAACAGGGACACATCTTCAATGCAATTAGGGACAGCAGTGACGTAAACCTTGGCCTGAACTGCCCGCTCTGGTACAGCAAGAGAGGAACAGTGCAGTTGTCTTTATGCCATCTTAATCCCTGGCCAAGCAGGAATAGTTAAGTGGTACAGACATGCAGGCGGTTTTGCAGCATGTGTTTCCTCCCTTTGACCCATGCTGCTGGCCAAAGAATTCAGGTCTTGTTGGTGGATCCAAATGAGAGGAAGAGTGACAAAGAAAAGTTTTTGTAAATGTATTTCTGTTTGCTTGCAAGAATGATCGCTGCCCTTGTCTCCTGAACACAGAAGAAATCACGTAGTTGAGATCCTGTTTTCTTGCTTATAGCCCCAGACCTGCTCCAGGCAGCAATGTGACCCCAAATCCCTGTTTCTTGTGCTCAGGCCAGATTTTATATCAGTGATTGTTCAGGCTGTTGGAAGTTTCCATTCAATACGCCTGTTTCAATACGCTGCCATTCTGTCTCCTCTACCTGAACTGTATCGTCCATCCACACATAACCTTTCTCTCCTTTAACGTCCTACCCAAAACTGTCCTCCCAGAGCCTTCAGGTTCTTGAGCATTCTTCTCACATTGTGGGTGGAAACAGAGGTAATGTGTCCTTCAGCTACCCTAAATAAAGGAGTGCGGTTAAACCCACCAGTTTCAAGAAGGTTTAGCCCAACCTACAAAAATAAAAGCCTAATGGAGTGGTGCCCTGAGGTTTTCATCTTACTGCAGACCCCTCTAGAAAATGCTGTGAAGTTTATAGGTAATGGCATGGAAATAATAGGGAGTACATCATTCAAAAAACCCGGAGTCTTTTGCAAAAGACGTCAGTAGACACCAAAGAAGTTTCCTTTCCTCCAGTAGCAACTGTAACACATAATATTGCAGCTTTCAGACCAAAGCTTCAGCTGTGGCATGAAGAGTTACATAGTGCTCTTGGGTAAAGTTTCTGAAAAGGAGAAGTAAAGAACAACCTCCCACAGACCATAGGACCTTAGAGACTGGCATCCCTTTTTTGTCCTATGTGCCACTCCTTTCAAACTCAAGGTCTCACCAGGTCAGTGCTGCCACAGCAAGGTGCCAGAGCAGTGTCCACAGGTGTGTAATGCAGCACAGGGTGGCCTTCAAGAAGATCTAGAGATGAGGATTTGCTTAGCTGATCCTGCACCCATTGAAACTGATGACAAAATGCCTGGTGCTTGAAATAAAGGATCAAACCAACACCAAGTGGACAGATGCAGTTTGGAGACATGTGGTTCAGATGCTTCTTGTCTCCTAAACACTTATTTAATCAACCTGATGCCTTCCCATCAGCACAGATTAAGTGGCTGCAGCCATCAAGGAGAAAGAGAAATGGGCTACCACCACTTCCAGAAGGTCAATGGAGAGGCACATGTTTTATCAACTGGTAATTTGTAGAAAAGTCATGGTCCCAGGTAGCTTCATCCTGTCTGTTACTCTGTAATTGTATGAACAGTTTGATGCGCTGAGAGCAGTACAGCTGCTCAGCGTAGGTGTCAACCTCATTCATCTAAAATTGTGCTTGCAGTGGAAACCAGACTCCTGAGTTGAATAGGAAGAGACAGAGGTTAGAGATGGAACTTCTTCCTTGGCCAGACTTGCTCAGGAAGATGGTGAATAGATAATAATACCCAGAATTGACCCAGCAAAAGCAGTTGAGAGAATTAAAGTATGATTGTAAGCAGATTGCTTGCTCTGTGTTATGACAAAGCTGTTTTCCCTAGTCAACCTCAAAACACTTTACAAAGGAGATCGTTTACCAGTGATTAATAGTTTAGCACATACATAGTTCTTCTCTCCTTCACAGCATCTTCATGCACCTCTGATGAGAACTGGAAGTCAATGTTATGATTATCTTTTCAAGTGGAGGAATTTGAGCCCTGTACTTAGGACTGGGGAGGGGGAATTCCTCCCTCCTCCTTTTGTCCCAGCTTGCTGGCCTTTGCTTTAATGTCAGTTGCTAAAGTACTTTGTTTTGTAGGTCTTTGATCAGCCTGCTGGTTAGCTAAATATATACCTGTGGGGAGATAATTACATGCTATCAGTAGTAAAGTGTAGTAAAATAATTTGTGTTAATTAACACACTTGCAAACCCAAAGCAGGAATTTTCACTGAGATAAATGTGCTGCAGCAACAGCTATATCCGAGTGTGCCTGCTTCCCGTACACAAACATGGAAATAAAGCCACAAACCCCTCAAAAACAGTTTCTTTGTGCTAAAAAGAAGAAAGACCTTTGTCTGCTGGGAAGGCTGTGGAGGTATCAGCCCAGAAGGACAGGACTGGACACATCTGCCATCTCTGCAGGTACATCTGTGTTCATGAGCATCGGGAAGGTGGGAGTGATGAGTCCTGTCTTGTGGATGTTTTGGATGAAGTGTGAGCAGCCCAGCAGGAGGGTTGTACAAATGGGCCTTGTATTATTGGGGGAGGGTTTGGAGACTAATTAAATAGTGTGACAGAGGCTTAAAAAATCACCTCATTACCATCTTTGAATCCACTGTTAGTTCCTCCAGCACATCCCTTTGACTTTTCCTCTCTTCACACATTTACATCTGATGAAAACACTCATCACTTTCACAGTCTTGAGTGGAAATTGTCTGTTTGACTGTCCCAGCTGAACCTGTCCGTGGCTGTTCTCCTTCAGCTTCTTCATAACTTTGAAGAAACTCAGTTGCTGGCATGAGTCTTAGACCAAAGTCACTGGTTGGTTTTGGATGTTCTCACTTCCACTGCCCTGTGGCACCCATTTACGTTGCTTCCTGCAGCTCTCAGACCGCAGTCTCCAGATCAACCCAGTGCACCTCCCCAGTGCATCTGGAAGGGCATCTCTCCTGGGTCATTCTTTCTTCCTGATAGTGAGATGAGCATCTTCTTAGAAGACACAAAGGAATCAGGATGTTTGGAGGGCTGTAGCGGGAGCGTCACAGCTCAGCCCCTGCCAGCACATTGTCTCTCACTACATAGGTAGCCCAGACCTTCCAGTTTGTCACTTGCATGTCTGGAGAGTTACACCACACCTCCTTCTCCACTCAACAGATGCTGTCACGGGCACAGGCTGTTTGATTAGTCAGAGAGTTGGTAAGATATTGGCTCCTCAGCCTGTCTGCCCTTTCTCAGTGCTTCTCGGTGATACAGCGAGGATGCACATGTGTTTCTTTGTGTCGTTCTCCTCCTGCATGTATCTCTGTGCTTTTGTTGTTGTACTTCACTCACAAACAAGTGACACTTTGCACTTCTTCCCTTACTTGCACCAGAGCAAATTCTAGCTTTTTACAAGGTAGTGGTGGTGGTGTAACCCATCTGTCTAATCAGGCTTGTCTAGTGGCCATGCTATCCTATACAGTCAGCAAGAAAGGAGCTTACAGCCAGGGCGAGAAAGAGATTCCTCTCCAAAGATCAGCTATGAGTTGGGCTCCTGCTCTGCAGCATGAACTGGGAGCAGCCACAGGGGACTGGGACGGGGAGCTGAGCTGCAGCAGGAAGTATTCAAATAGATTTCATTTCAGGGTGACCTTTAACAGGTGTGAATTTACTGATAGGGAGGGGAGAGAGAAGTAAGCAAGGGATTAAGGGGACTTTACCCTCCCTCCACTTTTTAAGCACCAGCTTGCACAGCATTCCAGCACTGTGAGATGTAATTTGTGGCTGTATGGCTTTATATTTTCTGCTTCCCTCAGTTCTGGTCAAGGTTACGGCTGCTCCTGTCCTTTAGCACTGCTGGGGGCTCAGTAGATGGAATATCACACTGCCGGGGGTCTCAGGTATAAACCTGGGGTGGGGGAGAAAAATCACCCTTTTATCTGCAAGGGTTGGGATTTAAGCTAAAGTGGAAGTGCAGAAACAAGGTATGTGGTACCTTCTCTGGGTGACTTTGCCTGGAGATGGTCTCTTTTTGTCCTAGTGCTGCTGCATGCAATTGAACAGCTGCTTTCCTCTAACCCTGTGTCTGCGGCACTCGGTGATGGATTAAGGCAACTCTCCATTTTCCTTATCCCTCTCTGAGGGGAGTTGTAAAGTTTAATTAATTACATTTCGTAAAACACGATGAGATTCTTGGGTGATAAATGCTACGCAAATGTAGAGTATTTTTTAATGAGCACTGTACAACGGCTGCAACAAAAAGCTTGTTTAATCAAACCGATCTGAGCTGCAAAAAAAAAACCTTCTCCCCGCTGCTACCAAACAGAAACGTTGCCAAGCACTCTGTCTTTCATGGGCTATTTGATTTGAGGGTCCCAAGGCGTTTTTTGAAACTTTAACAAAATAAAAAGGCGAGGAGCATATGTGCATATCTGTATATTACAGACCTTTCTCTTTATGTATGCAGTTGAGATTGTGTAACACCACTTGGTGTAGGGAAGGGAGAGCAAGTAGCTGTGGGGGCAGCTGCTGTGGCTGTGTGGCAGGGACGTGTGTGACCCTGCTCTAGTTTTGCCTGGCCATGCCAGGCACTGGAGTTCTGGCACCATAGATTTTGTGTTTTGCAAGGGTCCCACAGCTGTGGGTATATGAAATCAGCATAGCACTGGTTCTCCTTCCTAAGCAAACACAGTTAAACACAAGTCTGGGGATGTCCTTTGTTGCACACCATGGTGCCATAATTGCAAGCAGAGTGCCATTTATTTTGCTGGAATTTGGTCTGAAAAAAAAAGTAATTTCTTGAGCTAAAAGACTTGCCTGGGGCTACTTGATAGCTAGACCTTCAGCCTTACACCTCCTCCAGAAAGCTGCTTCTGCTGTTATCGGAATGCTGAAGCATCAGATTACCAGCAAACAGAGTAGAGATATGACTTGAAGCAGCACTTAAAGCAGAGCCTGGGAGAAACGGTCTATAGATTTCCACCCAGAGATGACACAGCCTGGTCCTACCCAGACTTTGGCATCCAAGGATGCTCTTGGCAAAGACCTCTCTGGTTTGTGTCACTGGTGCTGTGGGACTGAAATGATGGCAGCACTCAGCCTGAGCTCCCTGTACTATATTGGCACTACTGTTTCCTCAAAGCTGTTGCTTTGCAAAATTCTCCTCTTCTGGACCTTCTCTAATCTCTGCTTCTTTGCACCAGCTGGAGTTTTCCTTAAGGGGAGAAGCAGAGGAGCAGCATGGCCTCTGTGCAGGTATTTGCTGGCTGTGCTGGAAAAATAATAAAAAAAAAAGACCCAAGAAACGAGCTGTTGAACCCATGGTGATGTGAGAGGGATGAGTGAGGCATTTTAAGGAATAACCAACCAATCAACCCATCTCACAAGTAATTTGTCTTTCCTTGTTACAAGGTAATGCCACAGTGGGAGAACTGTAGCTCCGTTCTTCAGAAGATTTATTGCCCTGTAGCATCTGCATGAGAAAACTCTAAGTGCTGAGTAGAGCAGGAAATTGGAAGTAGATTGCACAACCTGCAGTTCAACACAGCTCTTGGACCTTCTGTGGAGAGAGCATGCTGGAGGTTTAAAGGTGGATCTTGCTCATAAGGCTTTCTCAGGTCTGGGAGAAAATCCGGTGTAGGTTTGGTTAGAGCTGATGGAAGCTTTTTCTTTTACTGGTCTAGATTAAAAGAGCATCCCAGAGCTCTGCTGTAACCAGTACAGAGGAAGATACCTCCAGTGCTGTGATGGATCATCTAACTGTGCTGAGTAAACCAAACACATGTAAGCTATTGGAGATTACAGGACCTCTGACAAGAGAGGGGTGCCTGTGAACATATCTCCTTACAGCCCTCCGTATGTACAGCATTTTCTCAGAAACCAGCCTCAGGGACAATTATACATTAATAGCTACTTCTTTCAGAAGCAGCCAGCCCTGCTCCTGAGAAACAGCTATTTTCAGGCAGTCTTGTTCCTGAGGAACTGCTATTTTTAGTGAGTTCTATTTCTGAGGAAAAAAAAAAAAAAGAAGAAGCAGCCATTTCTGTATCCATCCACCATGGCCCAGACCCACTGGCTGTGGTTGACTTGCATTTTGCAATAAACATTTCCTCTCAACATCTCAGTGGCCTGAAGAAAGTGGTTTTCCAGCCATTACGGAAAGCAGCAATTGGAGCTGGGGCTCATTATGCAGAGAGGGCTTGTGGGAGGCAAACCGTGCTCACATACTATAGATTCCATTAGAACAAGTAGGGAGATGTAATGGGGCTCTCCTGGGAGATGCAGGACTTTTAGATACCTAATTTGGAAGTCCGTTCTGGTATCCATTTTCAACATCCCAAGAGTAATGATTAATTCTGTAATCCAGATTTCTCTGAATCAGTTTGTAGCTGTAGTAAATACGGGCTGAACATGATAACGTCATTGATGCTATGGGTAAATGACTTGAGGCAAGAGAAGCTCAGGTTTTGTGACCATTAACTCACTGTGCACAGTCATCTGGCACTGACTAGGACTCAGGAATCTGCAGCTGAGATAAAAGAGGCTCTGTCAGAGCTGAGGAATGCGGTGTTTTGCAATAGAAGTGTCTAATATGCTGAAGGCCCCATAAAGGCACCCCAGCAATGCTGTGTTCTCATTCCTGCAGCATCCCAACTGCATGGACCCGGAGATCTTCCATATGTTCTTGTGGCCAAGAACAAGGGGCATTTTGTGGATGTGATCACATAAAAATTCTAGTAATACCTTTCCGCTACCCACAGATTTAACCCAAATCCTGGTGTCCTGATACAAGGGTGAAATGATTCCCACCATGCTGAAGCTGGCTTGAATTTCAGTATAGCCTGTGCAAAGTTCATCTCAGGTGTGTTATGAGCTCTTTCCTGCAGCTCCTTCTGCCTCTCTCCTGGATGTGTGGCTGATGGTAATTGGTTTGGGTAACAGTGGCATCAGCAAGGAACATGCACAGGAACCATGTCTTCGCAGGTTTGTATGTACTACTACTAGGTCTTTCCTTGGCAGGGTGTTGATCTCTGGATTCAACAGAACCAGCAGCTTTAAGTCTTTGAACAGGGTCATGGAAATATTGGATAAAAGCAGCCCATTCTTGCTCCAGCACCATTTGCTCAGGGGTGGCTCTCTAAAGACTCTGGTGTGTGTGTGGTCTGAAGGTCACTCCTCAGAGAGAGGCTCTTCTTTCCTGTCTGAGTGGGAAGGGGAGGCTGTTAGCGGTTCAGCGTTGTAAGCAGTTTCCCTCTGCTTTTGTGCAGGCAATACTGATGAACTATGTCTCTAAGTGAAGATAATTTATCTTTGGTTTAACCCTCTGCAAGAGGGGAGTTTGGTTGTGTTTGTCCTGCAAAAAAAGACAACCCCTTCTCCCCTCTTTTTAAAAAATATTCCTGTCTTCTCCCATCTCCAGGAAAAGTCATTATCTCTGGGCAGTTTCTTGAGACCCAATTGCCTTTGTATTCTGGTCATAAGCAGAGCATTGTTCAAAGTGCAAGAGAGTCACGACTGCTTTTATCACAACGAGAGCCCATTAGTGGCACTTTTTCCTTTTTACTGCTTCACTAGAGAAAGACAGGGAGGAAAATGGGACAGAAATCTAGGAAATGAAGGGTAATTTACAGTTCACAAAGGAGCAGTAAAAATTAATTAGCTTTCTGAGGATCCATACCGACCTGGGCCATGGAGTTTGTGCCAGCCCTTTGTGTTGCATCAACTGCCTGTGCTGTGCTGGTCTGCTGAGATCAGGCTTGTGCTGTGAAATCAAGGCTCTTCACTGAGGTAGAAGCCCTTCGGGGCATGCAAAATGTGTATGCACACCTAGTTTTGGTGACAAAGAGACATGATGGTGAATATAACTCAGGTCATTACATGCTCAACTGGTCACTTATGACGTTCACTATTAGTTGTCACAGTAACTGCTCATGTAAATTACAGATGCAGTTATCCACATAATTTAACACTGAGCTCCTTTGAAAAGTCAGGCCTAATTCCTCCTCCTTTTCCATGCCAGTGTCTGCTTGAATGAAACACACTTTACATGCCATGTCCATATGGTCCCATTCCAAAGGGGGACAGAGCTCCAGAGGGACCAGACATGCTGATCCAGAGGCCAGTTTGGTCCTGCTGTGGGATGCAGGAACTGAGCAGCTCCAGTATCTTGCCAATCATGTTGCCAGCCCTCCAGTCAAGCCTGAGATCCCCACCTGGAGAAAGAACTTCACAAATCAGAAATGTCCTAAATTGGATCCTTTTTTGGTGCATAATTTTCAAAACTGTAATTTCCATTTGAGAACTATTTGTCCTGATCCTGAGCGTCAGCTGAACTCATTTTTTTTTCCCTGTAGTTTAATTTAGGCAGCAGATGCCATCAGAATGTTAATGCCTTCTTAATTCTCACCTACATGCTTTTATTCTTATTAATTTGTTATCTGGGGCTTTAATATTCTATTTTTTTTCCTACTTTGATCAGTTGAAATAATTTGATGGCAGCATTTCAACAGGGCTTGCAGTGGGGAAGTGTGTAATGGTGCATCACCAATGTATGTTGCTGTGTATCCTGCAGCGTGCTCAGCTGTTGTGCTGTGAGAGCATGAATCATGTGATGTTTTTAGGTGATTATAGATGAGGCCTTACTTATCCCTGCTGTGAATAACTAGAGATGGAACAAGCTTTAAGGACTGTTTCCCTGGTTGGGGGTTTTGCCTGGTGCAGCCTAAGGGTTGGCTGTGCTGCCATCCAGGAGTGTGACTGGCCTTGGATGGCTGCCCAGGCACGGCACCCTTAAACCACTGGCAGGGGGAGGTGATGGAGGGGTACCCACACATCTCTAATGAGAGCCTTGAGGAGTGGGGCAGGGAGCTTTCCCAGCTGGGATGTGGTGCTGGGAGCTCTTAGCAGAGAGGAGGGGATCGGTGGGTTCATGGCTGCTCCCCAGCCAGCTCCAGAGCTGATGGTGCAGGAGCATCTCTATTGCTTGGGTGCAAGGAGGCAGGGGGTTTGGCTTCTGAGACAGGTACAGTGATGTTACCTAGGAAAGGATCTTTCAAGCTGGCTACAAATAACAAAAATCAAGTGAAGGTGTGCCAGAGACAATGAACAAGTTTACTAATTTAATCAAAACACTTCTGCTTAAAGGATGAGAAAGAAAAATGCCCAAGTCCTGGACAGTTTCTGTCAGTGTGGGTCGCTCCCACTTGGCAGCAGAGTGGACACCTTGCCAAACCTCGCTGGCTACTTCAGTACCACTTGAGCAAGCACAGAAGCCCTTTTGCCCAGGAGAGGAAGGGAATAACAGAATCCACCTGGAGGAGGTAAACAAATGGAGAAGGGAACCTGTTATGCTATGGCAAAACCCTACTCTTACTGCACTTGCTGGCAGGTTTGGGGTGGGCAGCTGGAGGGTTATTTTATCCCAACTAAAAGATACAAGATGAGATTTTCTAGAGGAACTCTTCCCCACTGTCAGAAAAAAGACAGAAGGGGATGAGAACGAATCAATGTTTTACTTTGTTGTTTCTCAAGCCCAGTTTCTGCAGTGGGTTCCAACATGAGTATATGTAGGGCTTTAAATTGAGTTTGCCTACTCTTCAGTCTCTCCTGGTAAATCCAAGTGTGTGGGCTTTGCAAACACACCTTTTCCTAATGCCACTGGCTCAGTTTTTTGAATCACTAATTCGGGAATAAGGGTGTGATTCTCTCTATTTTTACTACTTATTATTTAGGGGATGGAACATATGTCTTGGGTTGTCCCCCAGGATTTCTGGATAAACCACAGGACCAGGTTCTGTTTTACCCCTCTGATACTATTTGCAGGTCCCAGAGAACAGAGCAAACATCTCTCTTCATTGGATCCTACCTACAGGTGAGGGGTAGGTAGGAAAGTCACGTGGTTGGCTCTTTGCAAAGAAGTTTCTGACAGTGAGGTTTGTGTCCAAGTAAGCAATGGCTGGCATTTGTGCTCCCAAATGTGTCTGAGTAGTCCCAGTCCAGATGTGTTACTACTAACCAGCTAGTCTGTACAGGTTTGCACAGGGTCTGTGCTCCAAGCCAGGCAAATACTGGCCAGCACTGTGTGCTCAGGGGTGATGATGGTGCTCGTGGAGCGCAGGACTCCAGGTCAGAGCTTGATCATGTCCAGGCAGCCCAAAGGGTGACTGAAATGGAAACGAGCTTGTGAAAGAATATCTCTGCATTCAGACCAAAGACTGTGAAAGGCAGGGCCCTGGGTAACAGCTGCATTCAGCAGGTTGGTGGGAAAACTCTGAGTAGAACTGTGGCTTTCATTTGGGCAGATGCAGCCCATCTGCTGACGGGATCAGGGATGGGACAGCGTCCACTGGAAAGCTGGGATTAAGATACACAAGCAAGTGCATGCAAATTAGGCATCAGATTATTCACATGCAGACCATGACGGTCTTCTGGCATTTTGGTTGGCTTCCAGGTTCGGATTTGGAGTCCTTTGTTTCTGGTGCAGAAGGCAGCAGCTGATGTACTGTGCCTGAAAAGATGCTTCTGCCCCCAACGTCCGGATTCCAGCGTGACCTGGTGCAAAGACAGTCCCACACCCAGCACAAGCTGTCCACCCCTCCCTCTGTACTGCCCTCCACAGGAAAGAGGATCCTTCTGTCCCAGCCTGGGCAGAGATGCCAGAGGAATACGTTTCAGCTGCCAGGTTCAGCTACGATTTCCTTCCCCAGGCTTTGTCCTGTCCATCACCCGTGAAACTCAGCCCCATTAAGAGATGATAGCTCTTTCTGGCTGATGGGAACTGCTGCATGACACATCAGATATTGTGTATAGGACTCAAAGAGGTCAGGAAGAGCCATCTGAATCATTCAGTACCTGGTGAGCAACTGCTATTGTCCTTATCCTTTAGAGAGGATGCTCAGGCACAAAACGGTTGAGAGATTTAGCAAAGTCCCTAAAGGAGGAAGCATCAGAGCTTAGAAGTAGTGCTTGGTCCTGTGCTCAGGCAATTACTAGTCACTTGTTTCTCTCTGAAAGTCCTGCACTAAGGATCAGTGCTGTTATGGCTGGTCAGTTTATGCTGTAGGAACACCGTGACGTGAATGTCGTCAATCCCAGTTCACCAAACAGTTCCTGCAGGTTCTCCATGGTCAAGTTTCTCTCTTGGTAGGTGTTCTGTGTGCTTGGTTGGCCATTCACTTGACATGGGGGTTTTCCTGATTCTTGTTCTGAGGAATGTGGGGTTTTTTAAAAAACAAGGAAACCCCAAATATTCATCTGCTCTAACGTTCCCTGGGGCTCTGTGGAAGAGTTCCTTCTGGAAGCTTCCTGAATGGTTTCTTAGTTCCCAGCAGCTCCCACACCGTTCAAGAACAATGCTGTTATTTGTGTCGATGCTGACTTGGGCAGCAGTGGTGCAGAGCAACTGGGTGGTCTGTGTCCTGAGGAACTGTGAGATGAAGGCTTGTAGTGTGTGCAGGTCAGGTCTGTCTTTGTCCTTCCAGCTCCATTGCAATCGTGAGAGGTAGGTAGTAGAAAGGACAGAATGGGAAGAAGGTCTTCTGCCTTAGGTGTGTGTCTGAGGTAATTCCAGGATAGTGGGGAGTGGAGAAATTCAGATACATACACTGGTAAATATGTATAAATGAGGGACTTGAACAGCCTGTCCATTTGGGAACAACCAGAATTCCTGCTAATAAATAAGACTCAGCAATTCATGTGGCAACTAGGGTGGTCTTGATTTTAAACCAATAAAAGAACCATCCTCTTGATCCCTGGTTTTCTTGCAGTATCTGTTTCATTCTTTCTTTTCCCTTTTCCCAGCCAAATGCTCCAACATACCCAGAAAAGCCTGTTCTTTTCCCAACTGGCTGCATCTCTGCAAAGAGAGTCTGTGGCCCTCTCCCATTTCAGGCCCATTTGACCTTGCCTTGTAACCAGATGTTTCACTGGAGAACTTACACTTGGGAGAGCCTGGGTTGCATTCAGCTGTTGGTGAACTCTCTGCCTCGGTCAAGAGGCTGTAAACAAAAACAGCCCAAGAAAAACAAAATCTTTTTTAAACTGAGTTGGCCAAGGACAGGGCCAAATCCAGAGATGCAGATGGCTGTTAGCATGTCAGTGAGGCTGCAGAGAGAAACTCATCTGCAGTGCCTGCTCTTCAAAGATGGGTTTCACTTAGCAGAGGGATTGTTTCTTGGGGTGATAACAAGTGTTGTTCCCCTCAGTTTCCAGGGCTTTGGAGATATGGGACCCAGAGCCCCCTTTTGATGCTGCCTGTGGTCCACCATACTGTTTGCAGCTGTCCATGCATTTGAGCAATTTTCTGGCCAAGAGTGTTTAGAAAGTGGTGGCTTGTTGGCCGGAAAGTCTCAGAAGAAGGAGTCACAGGAACACCATAGCAAAATGATTAGTCAGAGACATCCTTTCTGCTGAGAGGCATCTGGTGCTTCTAGACCAGCCTTCTGCAGAAACGGTCCTGTCTTCCACACGTGGCCAGGAGATGTGAGATATGTCTTCTGGAGTTAAAGCTACAGTGGAGTTTGGATTGTCAGGATGTTGCTCATCAGTGTGGGACATGGCCAGCCCTCAGAGTTCCATTTTGCACGTGATATGGTGGGGATGATCATTAGCTTAGAAGTGGTGAAAGCCCCACTTGCAGAATGGCACCTAGAACAGCATGGGATCCCCTCCTCCTGTTACAGTGACAAGTCACAGAAGTTTGGAGCTGTTGCCCCAGGTTCTCCCAGTTTGCTTTGGACCAGGTGTTCAGATCTGAGAAGGCTTTTTCCATTTGAGTGGTGCTTGGCCAGGTTAGAGGAGCTTTGCAAACAGCAAGACTCACCCCATCATCTCTGAACAGAATCAGTTCTGGAGCTGCAGCCATTCTCTGGTAAAAGGGTGTATTGAAATCACTGGGAGAGGGATTCCTTGGCACACTGATCACTGCAGAGCCAGGAAGGACAGAGGCCTGTGGCTGAGCAGCATACACACAGCATCGTATTGATATCCACATCAGTGATTTCTCCTCCACAAGGGTCAGGCTTGCCTGTCCCGAACATCTGCTACCACTCCGCAGACATCCACCACTGTGGTGAGATATTTATCCAATATTTAGTATTCCCTCAGAGGGAAATGTGCCATCTCCTGCTCCTACATGTGTACTAGCTCCTCTTTCTGCAGCCAAGTACCAGCTTGCTGTAGGAAATGTCGAGGTGACCTGGCTACAGCCCACGTCCAGTTTCTCCTCTGATCCATCTCTGGCCCCATAAATCATTTTTAATAATCGGAGTGCGCTTAATGCAGCAGTTCTAATGTGGGCTAGATCTGTCAAACCTAATCTGAGTATTAAAGCTGGTCACAGTGATATCTGAGCACCTGTGACTTCCTCAGACCAGGACTGCAAAGCCAATGGCTTTTCCTGTCCATGCTGTACTGACACATCCCTCTCAGGGTGATTAATACCTCCCAGAGATGGCATTAAGGTCAGTTATGCCAAGGTAAGGAAGAGATGAGCGGGGCTCTAGGGCAGGCGTTCCTTTTGGATTCCCAAATGAAAAGGTTTTCTGACCTTCCAGACCTTGGCTTCAGCATCTCAGGCAGACATTCCTCGCTCATAAGAATCTCTGGGGGTGGCATCACTCAGCCAACTGGGCACAAGGAGAGAGCTGGGAAGAGGAAGGGATCTGATAACAATATTTTGCATCTCCGTGCTTAGGTCGACACTTTACTCTGTTTTAAACATCCGCTTCATCATTCCTGCTGTCCATTATCCCACTATGGCCCCAGCAAGAGCTATTTTAATCCCTCATCATTCATCAGGAGGCCCCTTCCTGTTCCCTTTCTCTCTGCTCCTGCATGCATGTGCATCTCTCCACAGAGAAATCCCCTGTGCTGGCTGTTGTTGGAAAGGTCACCCAGGGATATTCACAAACAGCAGGTGTAAAATTAACAACTGGTGTGGTTCCAATCATCTGGCAGGAAGGAAAACATTGGACAATAGGTAGGGTCAGGGTAAAGTTTCCAGATGAAGGCTCATTGCCTGATATAGGACGGTAGATTGGTGGGCTGGGAACTCTCCTAAGAATGTGAAACCGATAGGGTATTAGCAGGCCCTCTCTGCCCCTCCAACACGATTGTTTTCAGCTTGCTCAAAAATTTTTGGAAATGTTACCGAGCAGGACGTGTGGGCGAGAGGGCATCCTCCAGCCAATCAGCCGAGTAGATTTCAGCCCTCCCCTTGAATTTCAAGCTTTTGTTTTCCCTGATGGAAAGGAAGGTGAATCTTCCATGATTAGTTTAGGGATCTTGAAGCACTTTGGATGAGTTCCTGTGGCATACTAACAAGTGGCACTCTCCAGGATTATGGAAATTGTGGAGAGATGGCAAGACAGATGGATGGATATATATGGCCGATATGGATTCTGACCCATTATCGTTTCTGTTAGTGGAACTGATTTTAGCTGAGTGAAACAATGTGAGCATCACTTGATAATGGCATCTTGATGGACCAAGTTTTTTGGATGCATGAGTGGTAGATCCTCTCAGAGTGCGATGAGTGTCAGCAACCAGAGCGAGGCTTGAGTCCATGAGTGCAGCAGCGAGATTTACTAATTACTGTGTAATTCAGGCCACGGATGTACCCAAGGGAATTTGGCAGCACTGAACACAGTGAAGACAATGGACAATGGGAAAAGTTGTTGAGAAGTTTGGTTTAAACTGTGGTGAGCTGAGTGGTTCTGCAACTATTAGAGAGAGTGCAGTAGCTGTTCCCAGCACGGAGAAGGAATTTGGCCAGAAGATCTAACCAACACTCAACCTTTCCTCTGCTAGAGTTCAGACACAGAAGTCTTCCCTCTATGAAATAAGAGGAAACATATAGGGATTGCTGCACCTCAAGAGCAGTAGATTGGTGCCTACAGCTATCCGGCTTCTTTAGTCTCCTCTGCCCTCAAAGCTGTCAGTGTGGTGTGACACCAGGTTTCTTCTGTTGAAATGTCATGCCTAGAACCTGTAGGCTTCTGTCCAGCTAGCACAGTGTCCATCTTCTGCTTAACCAGGTTTGGTGCAAGCTCCATCCACCACTGTGGATGTGCTGAAAAACTGCCCTTGGAGGATCTCTGAGCCTTTGCAGGGATCCCATCACGCTCAGTCAGCCAGGATCTCACGCCTGGACTGTGCTGACAAAGGATGCCTGGGCTGAGAGGAGGTCTGATAACGCAGTGTAACCCTGACATACGTCCTCAGCAGCTCTGCTATCACCAACGAGAGCAAGGGGGAGGACTGAAATTCTCCCCTTCAATTGGGCGAATTCGACACCTTCTCGTTCTCGTGGCAGAGCCACTTGACATTTCTAAACATTCTCAAGCAAGTTCACCGGAAAACTATCCCATGTCAGGAGCTGGTGATGTCAAGGCTAATAACAGTCCTGGGGTCAAACCCTTCTGATCCTTCAGGCAAGGACCTCAAGATTTGGCTCCAAGTCAATAACAAGGTCTGTCACGTCAGCGATGGCTTATTATGAATCCCAGCGCAAGCGTTTCCCAAACAAAGCGCGTTCGCTTGGTTTTCCATGCAGGGAAATGTTAGGAGTTTCCAAAGGTGAGTTCTCTCTTCCTTGTGTGGAGCAGTGAGCAAAACTAGAGAGCTTGGAGTGGACAACAGCACTTTGCCTTAGAGCAGGAGATGATGGTGATATATCTTTATCTAGGAAATTCTTCCGTTCCCCTCTAGAATGGTGCGAGATTATTGTTTTCATCTCTAGAGATGCTGGGTTGTTGGGGTTTTTTTTCCATGTTCCCTTCCATCACTTGGGTGTTAACAATACCACTTGGCTGCCTTTGTTAGTGTTACAATAGACTGGAGAAAGCCATACTAGGGAATGCACGGCTGGATGTCGGGGAAGGAGATAGCTGGGATCGTGTCAGCTCGCACTTGTGCTGCTGTGAAAAAGGAACTGTAGGATGACATTCACTTTGCTATTACATTGTAATCCCACTGGTGTATTGAGAGTGATGCCACTGGAATCGTGTCCAAAATGATAATTATAACCAATCCTTTTAATTTCCTCGTAATAAGGGAAACGCTGGTCGTCATTGTAACAATAACGATTCTGCTCTGCCCTTCCAGACGTCAGAACGTTATAAAGCATAGGTTAACAAACACCCATGTCTGTCTACAGGCCTTTCTTCTGAACTGAAAACTCCTGTGCAGCCCAGCCCACCCAGACACATCCATCAGCAGGTACAAACCTGGGTGCTACAGAAAATGCTGCACCTGCTTTTCTGTCGGCCTCGTTTTGCAAATGAGCATTTGAATCATGGAGAAATGAGGTGACTTGCTCCATGTTCCTTGGTGAGTCAGTGGTAGAGAACAGATTCAGCTGTTTTCCTCTCCCCATTTTTCTCTGTCAAATAACCTTTTTGCTAGTTTTCAGAAGGCATTTGACATGAGGTTCCTAAATATGTAAGGTGGTGTTCAAACTGCTGAGCTCTCACTAGTTCCCCTCCAGGCGTTACCTAAACAAGGTGTCTGTGGAGGAAGCTGTCTTCTCTTGATTATCAGCAACCACTAATGGCTGTTCCTCTTCAGGCACTCATAGATGTGCTTTGCAGGTGGACTCCCACTCTGCACACCCATCCAATCCTATGGGTGCAGAACCAGCACAAGACAAGGAGGACCACAGCAGATAGCCATAGTTCCCTGAACTGCTATTGGCGCCAAGGTGACTCTTTCACACATCCCTCCTAAAGACCCACCTGAGGATAGGAAGTCCTTCAGCTGGGAAGGTTTGAACTCTGGTTGTTTGAAGTCCTAGCTAAGGGAAAATTAGTCCACATGGCTTGGCTGTGTTATGCCTTCCTTCTGAACAGCTCAGAGGATGGATATCTCATTTTGTAAAGCAATTACCCTCTGCTGGCTTCTTAGAAGTTTCTGTAGGATCTCTCTGCATTCAAGGTCAGATTTGGTGTATCTTCTGAGATCCTAGAGCCAGGGTTCTGCTGTGCTGGAAAAGCAGAATGGAGAAGACTATATGAGGTTAGCAACATCTGAGCAAAACAGCTTTTATGGCTCAGACAGCAATTCCAATTATCCAGCACTTAGGCATTGAGAAGATTCAGATAAGAGGTCTCAGATTTAGCTCCTCTCTTCTCTCTGCAAGTTAATGTGCTGGTTTTCTTCTTCTTCTTCTTCTTCTTTTTTTTTCTTAAAGCAGACAATCAAATCTATGATAGCAAATTTCAAGTTAAAAGGAAAGATTGTCTCTGCAGAGAATGGAAAGAACCATTTTGGCTTTAGGATGAGTTTTGTGCACCACCTGAGGCACGGGTGACTGTCAGTACACACACATTAAATAGAAGTTAGGGAGCTTGTCGCAAGAGTAGCTGGATAAAATCCTATGGTTTATAATAAAAATATTTGAGCCCATCATTTGCTGTACTGGGTAAAAACTAACTGAGCTCCTGTTATGCTCCCATCAGGGCTATTTATACACTATGACAATGCAGGAACCTAGTTTCTGACTTCTCCCTTAAATCTGAGAAAAGTCAATTGAAAATGATCTAGTTCCTGCAGTATTGGATCATATGAAACCCTTAACAAAAACTCTACTCCACAGTCCCATCCATTTCTTCTCCATTGCACAGGGCCAGATTGCCAAAAGAAGAGGTGCCAGCACCAAGCTGGTAGGAGTTGTCTCCCTTCCTTCCCTGGAAAGTCAGTCCCTCTAACACAGAAGCTCTCATCTCATCAGGGAGAGCTTCCCAAATTTCCTTCTCTCCACACTGTGTAGCCACCTCCAAACAGCTTTTCAGTCATCTGAATGCTCACAGATCACAAAGCTTCAAGGAGCATGTGCAAACAACCCATACACCAATCCACCAGCACCGTGTTCAGGCTCATCCCTATTTCCTGGGAAAGATGATAGAAGAGCTTCTTCCTCAACACCCTGCTTCAAAAAGGCCATCAGTCCAACCCAACCCTGTTTGCCCCAGGATGGGCATACTTCTGAGTGATGCCTGTGGCCCTCACCCATTCCAACTACTTGTAGTTACCTGGGTTTTTCAGCAAAACCTTCTGCAGGGTCCTGACACCTGGTGTGAGAGTTACACAGCAGAAAAGCTCCAGTTCTCTGAGCCTTTTCTATCTGCCACAGAGTTGACTGAATCTCTCCCCCCTCTTGCCCTTTGCATTACGCTATGGGGCGGAGAGGAAGCCATCCTCTGAATCTAAAACTCTCCTACCCTTCTTTTCCCACACAAGTTAACTCCCAGCCCTTGCTCCAGCCCCCCTTCTGAGCGTGCTCTCATTAAGACCCCAGAGGGAGGAGGTGATGCTCTGAAATTGTCTTAATTGCTCTTGTTTATGCTGGTTACGATGGCAATAAGTTGCCATGCAGAGGAGGCTTTCTTCAGATGTGCAGGTTCTCCATTGTTCCGTATTCTGAAGGATTGTCTGTAGGCAGCTCCGAGTCACTTACAACAATAGATTAATGCGAAGATCAGTAATACTGGGTGACTCACAGTCACACACACGCGAGACCCGCCAATCGCTGTGACCTGCCACCGGATTTGAGGGGAGGTTAAATGCTGCTGGTGTGCTCTTTGCAGGATGCTGAAGAGAGAACGCTTTGCACTCACGGTTTCTGCTCTGCAGGAGCTCCCAAGCATGAATGGAGATGCTGCTTTGCCAGGGCAGGTGATGACTGCTACGCTCGCTGCAGTGCAGGGACCGGGAGCAGAGCGTGTCTTTTACCCAGTGTAAGTTTTCAAGCTCTGAAAACAGGGATCAGGAATCCTGACTTTGAGTCCCTGATCTATCTTCCAAGCACTCCATCATCTGTATCCTAAAGAGGACCTTCTGTGTGTTGTGCACTACTTCTATCTGATTTATCACTCTAAAAAAATGACAGAGAACAGCTCCATCTTACAGGTTCCTCTCCAGATCTCTGCAGTACCGTGTCTGGGCTTTCATTTAGCAGAGACCTGTTGGAGATGCTGTTGGTAAACCCCAGCTGTGGATTTGCCCCTCTGTCCCATTGTTCAGACTTAGGGATCCATGCTGGGACTGACTGTGTTGGATGAAAGGAACTTTCCTTTCTGTTCTTACTTTTCTGGATAGTCTTGGTCTGCCACATAAATCCCAGAGACAGCCTACATCCCTCTGATCCATCCCTTGAACCAAGAGGTCTGCGTGCCATCCTTTGCCATGTCTCCTTGGTGCAGGTACATATGTGCCCCTCTACTTTGTCCCCACTAGTCCCCTTGCCTCCAGGATCCAACCCTCTCCTTCTATGTGCCAGACACTGTGCAACCCCTGCCTGTCCCATCACTCTCCTTACTTCTTTTCCAATGTCAGGAGCTCATCATTCCCCCCACTTTTCCTTTTCCCCATGCTGGGTGAAAGGGAAGGTGTCCACTCCCGTTTTTTCCCTCTTTGGGAGATACATTCAAACAGAGGGGAACAGAGAGAGAAATGAGAATCACAGAACCATCGAGTCCCTTGGGTTGGAAGAGCCCTTTAAGATCATTGAGTCCAACCCCAGTCTAACCCTGCCTAGTTCACCTCTAGACCATGTCCTTCCACACATCATCTACTCACCTTTTAAATCCTTCCAGGGATGGAGACTCCACCACTGCCCTGGGCAGCCTGTTCCAGTGCCTAACAACAAGGAAGGCTGGGTTGTGCTGTTAGGGATTAACAGCTGACATCAACCTGCTCTTGACTCTGAAGTCTATTATGGAGCTGGGTCAAGCTGCTGAAACTCCTCACTGGTTTCCTACTTTCTGCCTCTTTTCTGTCCTTGGATGCTGAGAGCAGCCACATCATTCCAGTGTCAGCTGGGTTTGGTGCTCTGGGTTACCGTATTGTACGTCCTCCTGCAAACAAGTGGAGAAACACCTCCCAGCTGAGAGTGAAGAATTGCTTTGCAGAGTCCATAAGTGATGTGCCTCATTGAGTCTGGCTAATTTCCTTCCTCACATAAACCAGAGCCATTTCTGCATAATTTCGTGCATTATAAAAACGCCCGATCTCAAGAGCTCGATGGTGGGCCAGGCCCCAAGTGTGTCACTAAGCAATTACCGAGTCCCTGCCTGCCTCAAGCTGAATAAAACCTTGAGGCAGAAGCTGAGGACCTGACCCCTGATTAGTTCTGTGTGCTTTTCCATATTCATAACGGCGGCAGTGTGCTTATACTGGGTCAGCAAAGGGCTGATTCAGTATCCTGCCTTATATATAGCCTTAAAGAGGGGGCCTAGGAAGGACTAAGGAGACTTTCTGGAAAAATAACTTACATAAATGGTTAGAAGTTCTATGTAATTTTTAACTCTCCATGGATTTCTCTTCCACAAACTTTTCCAGACTCTTCTTAAGTTCATGCACATTTTTACCTTATTCAACGTCCTATGGCAAGGTGTTTCTTGACTTAACCACAGATCTCCTTTCATTTCCATCAAGCATTGGAACAGTCTACCCAGGGAGGTGGTTGAGTCCCCATCTCTTGAGGTGTTTAACAGACGGGTAGATGCGGTGCTTGAGGACGTGGTCTAAGGGTAGACTTGGTGGCGGTAGGTTAATGGTTGGACTGAATGATCTTAGGGGTCATTTCCAGCCTTAGCAATTCTATGATTCTATGATTTGAACCTGAATCCCTCCTGTTCCCAGGAGGCTTTGAACCACCAACCTTCTACCTTCACAAAGAACTTGAATTAGCCATACATTTAGCTGTAAAGCTTGTCCCCTCTCTCCATCCATTTGAATCCACTATCTGCTGTAAACCTGCTCCACTATGTAGTCACCATGCTGGAAGGAGACATGCAGAAGAGCTCTAAGGACTTTGAAGGCAGTAGTGCAAAGCACCTACATGAGGTACCAGTGGTCACCTACCAAACAGTCCCTTTGGAGTCACCGCACGTGGCCATCACTAGACGGTGACATCTCCCAAGCTTTGGAGCAGACCTGGTTGACAATCCAGAAGAGGGCAATGGTGACACATCCTTACTGATGCTCTGAGCACCAAATCAGCTGAGGACAGCCGCTGTAGGAACGTAGCCAAATAGCCAAACCACCTTGGCTAGCAAATCTGCGTGTTCCTGGCTGTTTTGTGGCAAGCAGATTGAAGTGGGAGGCAGCTTTCAGCTACTGTCTCAGGTCAGATGGGACTGTCAGTCAATTGTTAATTATGACTCTTCTTACTAATTTCTGTAACTTCTATCACCATGGCAGCTAACTGCCGTGGAAAGATTCAGCCAGAAAAGGGAGAAGACAACCAAACTTTTCATAGCGAGAGAACAGGAACAAGCTACAGAGGAGGATGGGGAGGGGGAGTGGAGGAATCGATCTGTACCTTGTCTTCTAGGAGAGTCTAACGGCGTGTTCTGAAAGCTGCTCGGGTTTGGCTTGGTGTGGTGCTATCATGGCTGCTCCCAGCTCGGCACACAATGGATATATGGTGCTGGTTCATTGCACGGGGTGCTGGGAGCTGTGATTTTTCTTACTCTGTGCCAGCTACTGGAATCTGCATTATTATCACATCTTCTCTGCCCTGACCCGGCCAGTCGATCGGTTCTAATCTTTGGTGATGGCCGTGTGTCAGCACAGTGAGGGAGGAGGAGAAACTCGACAGCACTTTGAGCTCTGATTAATTTTTAAACTTCCTCTCTTTCTGCTTATTGTGTGGCTTTAGTCCCAACGCTGGATGTGTTCTCTCCACCCATGTGTCACCTCCAGAGGAGGCGAAACGCTGCTCAGCCATCACAGGGCGTGAACGGAAGGGTCCATGGGCTGGGGCCATTGAGGGACACGTTGGTCACTGCAGCAGCCCACAGAAACAGAGTGATGCAGCACCTGAGTGTTTCTGTAAGGTGAGGGGACAGGCTGCATGGGATCATTAAAACAACAGCCATTTTGTAGCTGTTCTGCGGCAACACCACATGGTTCTTGTGCAAACGACTGGGTCTGGGCCGTTAGGCAGCTTCCATTTCTGAGTAAGCTCTCCAGCCTGTTGGCATCTTCTCTCAGACCTGTCCCACCACCTCCAGGTAGAAGGCTTTCATTTAGAAACCCCTTGTACCTGGCCCTGAGCAGAGCAAGCACGTTTGCTTTAACACAATGCCCTGGCACTTCAGGGAAACAGACCTGTCCAGAGTCCTTTCTGAAGGGAAGGATGGACACGTGCTTCAGGGCCTGGTTTGAGATCTCGGAGAAATAGTCCCTGTTGTGACAGTGTTCACAGGCTTCCTGAGACCTTTATCGAATCACTCACCTTGCCTTAAACATAACTCTGCATCTGGAAAATAATCACCAACAGCCTCCCTACCTCTGGTGTTAGGAGGATAAACACCTAGATGGCATCAAAGTCCTTGTGTTCTCTGCTCTGCAAACAGAATTAAAAGCTGGTTTCGGTGCTGGAGGGACCTCAGTGCCCAAGTGCAAGATGGGGATGACGGGCAAGCGCGGGTCTGCTGCGAAGTGGTGAGATGCTGTGGAGCTGAGGGACAGACAGATGGACAGACCCCAGGCTTTGCCCACCTAGCTGCTGTCCGCCTTTCCACCAGCATCTCGTCAGGGGTGCGCAGGAGGGATCGAATCACGGCGTGGGCGTTCGCAGGAAGCTACCCCCGAGCGCGAGGGAGCAGCACGGGACCACGCACGCGAGGGGCGGTTTGAGAATCCACGTGGGTGATCTTCCCAGCACACCGCAGGGATGGGAGGCTCTGTGATGTGTCTGAAGGAGGCACAAACACCCCCCTCATCGGCAGAGATCTCAGCTGGTGAGATTTGATCATTTCATTCACTGGAGGCTCTCTGCTCCCTGAGTGCCCCAGGACCTGACTTTTCAGGTCTCTTTCCTTTCTCTCCCTTTGCCACTGCCACATCAACACGTGAGCTGAAGCTACACACAGGGGAAGAGGAGTTTGCACTGGTGTGGTGACTCGAATCCATTGCAGACCCCACTGAGCCAGTAAGATCTGAAGACAGGTGCTCTCCATCCATCAGGCCACAAGCATGGGTGAAACCCAGTGGCTACGTGTCCTCTGGAGCTCTCATCACTGTCAGTCAAGCTTTTCCCCACAAAACAGCAGCAGAGGAAGCTCAGGGTGTATTGCTTTTTAATTCCAACGCTGCCACAGTCGCTGACGTCCTCGCTAATCCTCCTGCGGCAGCAGGCTGCTAATCAAAAACTCTTTGCTCGCCACTTTGGCATCATTCTGGGAAGCCATCGGAGCTCGGAGATGCTCAGTTCCTCCCCCTCCACACACCTTCCATTGTCTTCGGGACTGACAGCTCTGATGTGGAGCAGTGATAAAAGCCAGCTGATGCTGTCAGGGCCCGGTACAATTGCACCGCAGGGAAAAAGGCGACTGGCTGTGACTCATCCTAGCCGCCTGGAGCTCGAGATGCCTTGCCTTGCACATGTCTCCTGGCACAGCTCAGCACAGAGCAGTGCACCTTCAGTGGGTTCTGGATGCTGCCCTGTGAGACAGGAGTTGACCACAAGCCTTTGAAAATGATGATGCTGGTGGCCAGTTGTCCTTTGAGATGTTAGGAAAGCCCAAAAAAGACTTGTTTGCAGAGGTCTGCCAAGGTCTTTGATGTGTGGGGGGGAATAAAGGTGGTTGGATGGATGTCCCTCTGCTTGACTGGTGTTCAGGGGTGTTTAGCAAAGCATGTGTGCAACTTCTGAGTGATGATCGATGACAGTAGCACCTCTCCTTCAGCTCCTCACATACCCATCTGGATGGAATGAGCTGAGCTGGGCTTGAGCTGCTGGGAGGCTCCAAAATGCAGGAGGTCCAGAGGTGAAATGCATCAGGAGCACCAAGCCAAGGAGTTAAGGACATTCCAAGAGAGGAAGTTGGACAGCAATGTGACATTCTGGGTGACCTTGAGGAAACAGGATCAATGCTGCCCATCCCGGCCAGGACAGCAGCTGAAATTGCCATTACTGAAGGTAGAAACTCAGGGGTCACTTCTGTTTTATTTTTCACTTTTCCCCAAACATGACATTGAATGAGAGACATTAAGAGGTCCTCCTATAAATAGGATCACCCCTGTCAAAGCTGGTTAAGTCATAGCCAGTGTCAGGCCCATAAACAAGGTGCCTCTCAGATGCACTGTCTGGAGGGAGCAGAGGGGTGTGCAGGGAGGTTTGACAGCTCCCTCTGTGACTAGTTGGCACTGGGACACCAGCTATTTTCAAGGCAACAAACAAAATCACCCCCAGCTTCTGTTTGGAGGATTTGGGGAGTGGTGTGGGACAGAGGCAACGTAGTCATGGACCACTGCTATGTGTTGCAGCAGAAGTGAAGTCTCACAGCTGTGCTGTGAGAAGAGGCAGCTAAGGCATAGAATCACTTAGAGTGGAAAAGACCTTTAAAGATCCTCAAACCCCAGCAGAAGTGTGCAGGTGCTGGGACCTCGATGGCTGCCCTCGCTGCAGGAGTTAGCATCCTGATTGTATCCATTTCTTCAAGGTCTTTCCCAAGTTGTGCCCTTGGGTACATCTAGGGATGACCTGGAACCTCTGTTTCCGTTGGAGGGAGCTGCATTTTCCTCTTCTCTTAGAGTTGCCTGGATCTTTTTTAGCTCCATGAGAAGCAGCAGTTTCAGCAGCACCTATTACACAGTGGCTGTGCTGTACTGGAAGCCAGCTGTGTCTTGACAGACACAAAGCAAATCACCTTTGGAACAAGAGCATGCCAGTGTCCTCCTTTGCCAGCTGCAGCAGCATCTGGATGGAGCAGAGCAGCAGCTGTCACCAGGGTAATGCACCATGGGTGACTCCTTGGCAGAGCATCTTGGGGTTCTGGGAGCTGGGGAGGAGGGACCCTGAGGTCCCCTTCGCTTTCCTTCTCACCCCTGGGAGGTTCTTCCCACCTCTTCACCACACTCTGTGCTGCTCTGAGACTGGGGGCTGCCAGGAACCTGTTCAGCTGAAGTGATGCAAGCGAATGTGTCTTAAAAAAAAACAACAAAGGAGGATTTTATTATTTCTTTAAGAAATAGATCATTTCTGTGGTCTGATTTCCCCACAGATCCACAAGCAGTTGCATCAGTACAGCTGAGGGGGTGGAAAACTGAAGTGGGGGCAGCAAGGAACAAAAACTTTCCAAATCAGCTCTACTAGTGAAGATTTTCTGTACCTACATGGAGCCCCATAGCTGCTTGTCCCCTCCAGACTTTGACCTGTCTGGTTCTTGTGTGTGGAGACACGGGCAGCAGAGCAGAGAGGAGAGATGATTCGTTTGAAGCTGAACCGGGAGAAGCTTAGCAGGGGAGGAATCGCTGCTTGTTCTGAGATGGGCTAATTATATTCCATGTCCTTGGAAGCCAACCCTTTTCTACTCTGCTTGCATAAGAGAGATCCTATAGCTTTCTACAGAGCACAAGGGTTTCCCTCCCATCGCTGCTGTACACAGCAGCCTGTCCCACTGCCAGCCTCCACCCCAGAAGCGTCTGGATGGCAGTCCTGCATTCCCGGGAGGGCTGCTGAAGCACTTTGCATTCCTCGGAGATGGAAACCTTTCCAGAAACGCAGGGTAGAGTTACTCTAATTCCTTGCTGTTTGGGATCAAGCTGAAGCCTGCTGCTTAATGGGGGATAAGTGGATGTAATGCAGCCAGTCGATAGCTTCGCGCACACGCAGAGCCCTTTGGATTACTGATTTCCAAAAAAGAGAGACTCTCCCCTCTCCCTCACGAACCCTGCAGCTCACTGACTCAGCCCTGAGCCGTTTGACTTTGTTTTTCCTTCTTTACAAAGTGACTTGTACTTTTAATTCTTCCCCCCCCAACTTATTCAGGGTTTTTTTTTTCCCACTTATTCATTTTTTTCCCCCATAAAAGTTTTCAGCTTGTCAAACGACTCTCCCTCTCCCTGTCTTCTTTTTTTTCTCTCTCTCTCTCTTTGCCTTTTTGCAGTGGGAGGAAAGATAATAATAAAAGAAGCAGTTTTCAAATAAAAAGCCCCACGTGTTACCTGGGAACTGTCTCTCAGCATCCGAATACCCGCCGGGGCAGAGATCGCTGAGTCCCCGCTGTTGTTTTGTACCCGCCAGACACTGTTTGTGTTTTGTCACTAAATGCTGCTGTCAGGTCTGTCACTCGGTACAAGCAGGACTGGTTGGGCCCCTGTGAAAGAGGATTTCCCTTTACACCTCCCTGCTAAGCGCTCCTCACTCCTTCCCTTCCTCCTGACAGGGGAAAATGCTGCTTTGGCTGCTGCCGTGGTAGTTCCCAGGCTGCAGGAATGGGCTTGGGAGTGTTTGCGCTCTCGGCCTCACCGCTCCGAAACACTCCTTGTCCTGGGCAGCCCCTTGGTCCTGCCTGGCATCCCAGCAGGGAGGGAAGGGTGAGACAAAGGAACTGGTGAGTCTGCTCAGGGACTGGGTCCTCAGCCCTGCTCAGCCTCAAGCTGAGCCCTTTGGAAGCTCAGCACTCTCCACAGCCTCCTGGGACATCTTGGCCATCTTTTCATGCCCTTACTGAATTGCTCCTAGAAGGAGAAACTTGTAGAAGAAGGAGCTCCAGACTAAGTTGTTCCTGTGAGACCAAAGGCCTGGAAATGGCTCTCTTGTCCCCCTCAAATGGGGAGATTCAGGAGGTAATGGCCCACGCTGTTGCACTTATCCCAGCCCTCTCCATTTCCCCACAGCCTCTGAGATAAAAAACTCATTTCACTTTTACGAGGGCTGGAGAGACCAAGCACAGAAAGCCCCAGGGTTTAGTCAGCACCAGCACTTACCTTTCCCTTCTCTCCCTCCTCTCATTCCCACTGACAGCTCTCCTGAACACGTGGTGTCTGCTCGGCATGGGAGCCTCTCATCAAGAATGAGCCTATTGATTGGGGCAGGAGAGTGTTTGAGAGCATCTCAAGTGGGGGCTGCCTTCTCTTTTTCCCCAGGACATCCCGATACCCTCTGAGCCCCAAGGAAGCTGAGAAAGGCAGGGAAAGAAGGGAAGAGATGCTGGAAGCATCTCAAAGCATGGAGATGCTTTAAGGGATGGAGAAGTGATCCAGGGATGACATTTTCCCCTCCCTCCTTTTTCCTGAGCTCTGACTTACGCCACAGCCCGTCCTTTCCACTTCAGCAGCAGTTGCAGGGGCAGAGGAACTCACAGACCTCGAGTTACAGTCCCCACACCACGAGTCTCCCCCAGGCCCAGGGTCTGGCCTGGGTCACTGCAAAGCTGGGGCTGCAGCAGCAAATCTCTGCTCCCTCCACACTGCTGGGCTGTAAGAGACCTCTGCCTTGGCGCTGGGACTCAGCTCCGGAGCGAAGCATTGCTCATCCGTTTGTTACGGGAGTTTTGGGAATCTTTGTGAATAAGCCAAGAACATGAGAAACAGAAATTCCTCCTGCTCCAGGCCCTGCCTGACACTGCACAGATCCTTTGTTCTTGGCTTCTTTCTCCCTCCCAAGGCCTCAGAGAATTTCTTCCACCAACACAGCTGCCCTGCTCACACCACTTAGCAGTTACCCATTAACTGGCCATGAATAATTGCATCAATTAGCCCATGTCTTGAGGCTCTATGTCCTCCCTAGGTGCTAGTGATGCCTCTTCAGCACCAAGAAAGGAGCACCTGAGAGCTCTCTCTGTATGAGTGCTTGTATAGGACCTCTTTGCTCTTGATAAATTTGTGATGCCCTTGGTCTCAGCTCAGCCCCTTTTTGCTGCTCTGAGTCCTGTGTTCTGTGCTGGCAGAGGGGAGTCAGACCTTTCTGGCATAGGTTTTTCCTGCTTTTTGTTGGAGTGAGTGTGTAAGGATGCCAGGAAGGCTCTGAAACAGCCCATGGTGTCCTGTCACCTGGTCAGGTGTGATGGATCCAGGATGGTAAGAAATAAGCTGTGTTGTGATGGGGACTGTTCAATAAACTAAATCCCTTCAATGGAGAAGGAAAGTAGCAGGAATCAGTAGAAGAAAGGATGCTTTCAGCCCTTGAATGGGAATCTGGAGAAAGAGAGTTCCTTTTTCAAGAGTAAAATGGTGTCAGTAGGAACATAGTATTGTTACTCCTTTGATGAGAGCAGCTAGCTGAAAAGAGAGGGCTATCCCAGGTAGGAGGAGAGAGCAGCAATGAGTGGATGTTCCTTTGAAGTGCTCTGGCCCCACAGTGAAAGGGCACAGCCCTGTTCACCTAAAGCCAGCAGGAATTGGGGATGTGGCTGTGCTCACAGCATTGCCCGGCTGAGCCTGGCATTTCCCTGATGCTTTTCCCCCTCGTCCCTGGTTGCTCCTGTTTATTTCCCCAGACACATGCACTCTGCTTTGCATTTAAGACATCACCTAGCAAATTCCCTCAGCCCGTTCCTGGGTGCTTTGTTTTTGCAGCGATGGAGGCACAGATCACTGCTGGTTTGTTGTCTTCTGTCAGTGCCTGCCCTGGCACTGCGCCTGGGCTGCGAGGACGGGATCGGGATCCGCGGCACAGCAGGGAGGGAGCAGGTAAGTGGATTAGCCACACAGCTCGGCATTCCAGGAGCTTGTCACCTGTCTGGTGATCTTGCAGAGGAAATGATGGAAGAGTGGAAATTGGATGCCCACGCCCAGCCTAAGCTGGAGGCAGAGAGGGGAAAGGATTTGGTATTCCCTGGCATCTGCCTTTTGTTCTCACACCCTCCAGCTTTTGGCTCCTGATACAGTGGGGCAGGACCCAGCCAGTATGAATGGAGCTGCACCTGCTGCCATCAGCCAGGAAGGCACATGTGTGACTTGATGTGATGCTTTCAGCACCCAGATAACCCTCAAAAACTTCTCTGCCTTGTCTCTTTGCACAGGGGAGTGTGGCCAGCTACTGCCTGGTCCCCAGTGGGAAATGCTAAACAGGGACCTGAGAAATGACAGACCCAAATCCCAGTACTGCAGTGAGGTGATGCTCCCAGTTCTGCTCAGGTAGCACGCAGGAGAAGGCACAGTGGCTGCAAATTAATTACTGCTAACGATGCCACCTTCCTGCAGAGCGCAGCAATTTCTGCAGAGGGCACAAGGCTTGGTTTTATCCAGTGCCCAGCCTGTAAAGATGCCTTCTGGCATCCCTGCACTCTCCGTGAGCCCATATGTTCCCAGTGGGAGCCCCAGAGCCATCAGGCAGTGCCGGATGGAAGCACGTTTTGACTCATGGGTCAGAGGCTGTGCAGAGAAGTCCATCGTTCCCAGTCACTTCTTTAATTGACATGGTGAAAGAAGCCACATCTTCCTGCCTGATTCTGACCGGGTCTGTAATTGAATTCAACCCAACATCTCCGCTTCAGCCCCCCCGCCCCGGGGCCCACCAATTAGCGATGGATTTTTTCTCGCCTTGGGAATTTCTCCTCGCTGCCATTCTTTTTATTTAATAGGATCTAGCAAAAGCCCCGGCAGTAGTAAATCTCCCACCCCCCTTTCCCTACCTTTCCCAAAGGTGCCTCACAAAGAAAAGTGCTTGGGCATCAAAAGAGAGACGAGGGAACTTCAGGGGCTGAGAACATGCACAGCTTTCCTGTCTCTTGTTCATTCATCCTTTTTCTCGCTCCTCTCAGGTCTTTTGTTTCTCCTTGCCAAAGCTGCTTGTGCACACTTCACTCAGGATCTAAGGAGACTCTTTTAGAAAGCTGCAAAGCTGAATTGGATCCTTCTCTTTTCCCTTAAGAGTCTGTTTAACCTTTCTCCCTTAGCATCTGCCTCTCCTGACAACCTATTTGCACGTCCTGAGGTGGTTGCAAAGAAATCCCAGTGTCACCCGGGTGTAAAACGGGGGTTGCTGGGGATGAGACAGGTTGCAGAGTACAGATTTTAGGCTGGCTGCAAGGGGTAGTTACTCCATGGCTCTGACTTAGCCTGGTCTCTCCAAGCCCTGCCAAGATGCAGAGGTTTTTCATTGCTCCTTCAAATGGAAATGCGATTTGCATGTCAAAGAGGGATAGAGGACCGGTCCGGCAGTTCTCCGGTCTCTTTATCCTCTTTTAGTCTCTCTCCTGCTCCCCACATCCCCCCAGCTTTCTTTTTTGGCATTCCTGTGCCACTAACGAATTATCACTGCATTAAAGCATCCAGTCATCATGGGAGAGATCTTGGGGTTTCTTAAACTGTTGGATCCTGTTGAACATCCTCGTTAAACTTCACCCTTACTGCTGCGTGCGGGGAGCTTCCCACGCAGAGCAAAGTTCGGTCCCCAGCCCACCGGTTCTCCTCCACAGGCGGTGACGTACGAGTCTCTGCACGCAGGGGGTGGTGAGGGGAGGCTGTTTGGGAGAACGTGTCTCTGAAGCAGTGACTGTGTGGTGAACGTGCAGAGACAAGTGCTTTGGGTTTGGTGGTTAACTGGGTGAGAGCGTGGTGTCTCCAGTTCCCCCCCACTTTCGAGAAAGCCCACTAACCCTGTTCCATGTCCTTGCCAGCCAGAGCTGGGGGTGGGTGGGAGGAAAAGGAGGAGGAACAATCCCTTCCTGACCCTCTTTTGGGTCTGCTTTTCCTGTGTACACATGAGAGGGGGTGAAGCTGCCCAGGTTTTGTAGGGTCCATTTTAGGTGACGCTGGCCTGAAGGACTAGAAGGCAGAGAGCATTTTACCTCCTCTCCTTCACATTTGTTTTCAGCAGTTTTTCTAGTTTGGGGTGTTTGGTTTGGTTTTTCCCCACATGTTGGTGGGCCAGGTGGGTGCTACACTTCTCCAAGGGGTTCCACACTCACTGCCCAGGCCTGGAAGAGGCTCATTCACAGCTGTGAAGTTTCACAGACCTCAGGGTGCTCCTTCCAGCCCTGCCTCAGACCGTTAAGGTGGTACCTTCACGTGATGCCAAGGCTGGTTACACCAAGAGCTCACAGGACAGCACAGCTCTGATGTCCCAGCTATACAGTGATGTATATGTCTATATGTCCCAGCCTGCAGTGAGGAGGAAAGCAACAACCTGCTCTCAGTGTGCTGAGACTCACATTGGCTGGAAGCAGCGGTCCTGGAGACAGGGACAGTCATACCCACATGTGCTTGTGGCCTGCCTCCACCAGCGAGGAGATCCTTGTTGTGAGGCTGTGCTGAGACACCGATGGGATCGTTGACTTAGGGAGATGGAAGCATTTGTTTTCAGTTTGGTGTCTTGCTTTCCCAGGCCTGGCAGAGAGCAGGGGAAAGTCCTCTGCAAGCCCAGACCAGCGGGAGCAGGGCTGTTCTCACGCCCCGTTTCCTCTGTGGACAGAGAGAAGAGTTATCAGGAGCCAGCACCTGCTTCCAGCTGAGGAGAGGAAATGTTTCTGGAAGGGGCAGAGGATGATGGTGGTGTCTCAGGAGTCCAGGGAAGTTCAGGGCTCTGTTGGACTCAGCACAGCAGAGATACTGTGAGCCTGTGGTTGGGGTGGTTGAAAAAATCATTGCCGTCAGCGGGAGAGGCTCAGAATTAAAGTCATCACCCTGATGATCTGTAGAGCTGAGCTGCTGGTGTAAGTGTGAGCTGCCCAGGGCACAGAGGACGTGTCCCCCAGCCCATGGGTCAGGACAGGCTGTAGCTTCCCTCCCTGCACAGCCTGCTGGTGGTGGCTCACAAGCAAGGGGCGCCCCAGCTGCCCCTGTCACCCTCCTGGCTGCACCTGGGCAGAGCTGGGGCTTTTGACTCTGTCCCACAGCAGTGCTTTAGTCCTGGGAACCCTGGGTCTGCCTTGGTTGTGTCCCAAAAGCTGTGGGGAGCCAAAGGAGATGTCCAGACCATGAAGCTGCGTGGCCTGGGGTGAGGGAGGTCAAATACAGCTGAGATAAGGGCAGATCAGTGTGTGTGATACATTAACGGGGAAATTGAGTTCCAGGACCTTATCAGGGATGCACAGTGAATTGGTGGGAGGCTGAAAGTCTCCTAATGGGTGCTCTCCCTGGGTTCTCTACCCTCTTGTGAAGCCAGGATGTGCTGTTTTCAGACAGTCCATTAACGGAGGAAGAAGCCAGGAGATGGGAGGGAGCACTGGAGAGCACAATGCTGAGAGATGCTGCTCTTGGAAGGTCATGCTGGGTCTGAGCTCCCCTGTGACTTTGGGCATGACACTCCAACTGTCACAGAATGCTGGCAGATGGAAGGGGCCTTGAAAGATCATCTAGTCCAACCCCCCTTCCTGAGCAGGATCACCTTGATTGAATCACGCAGGAACACGTCCAGGTGGGTTTTGAATGTCTCCAGAGGAGACTCCACAACCTCTCTGGGCAGCCTGTTTCATCACTCTGTCAAGCATGAGGGTGCCTCAAGTCTGGATACCACCACCTCAGCCCTTCCCTAACACTGACGTGTCCTTGGAGGCACCTTCCCACATGAAGCGTTGAGCAACAACAGAACCAGCTCCCACCCCCTGGCACAGGACACCCAGCAGCTCTACTTACCTTTGTGTAATAAGGTTAAATCACTGCCTCATTAGAGCCCTCAAATTAAGTCACCACCTTGCTGGATCAATACTATTTTCCATGATGCACTTGTGACATGAAGTCCGGGAGATGGATTGATGCTGGGAGGCTGAAGCGCTGCAGGGGAGCTCCAGCTAAACCCAGTGCTGGGCAGGGAAAACCAGCAAATTTCCATGGAGAGCAGCAGCTGATAGGAGAGGCAGGAGGTGTGGTGGTGTGGGGACATGAGGACAGCGCTTGTGTCTCTTGGCACCTTGTGGGACTTGATGCTGGACCCCATTTTAGACTTGCAGGGCTGTTACAGGAGAAAAGGTCCTTGTCTGAGAAGCCATGGCAGCAATGATCCCCTCCAGATGGGTCTGCTCTAGAATCTTGGGCTAAGAAGAGTTGTTCTGCCCCCATTCACCCTCTCTCTGAGCAAGTTCTGGGAGAGAAAGGGCCAAAGGAGCAGACCCCACAGAGTGATGGCAGCGGCGTGCAGGTCCCCAGGGCTGCCTGATGCCATACTGACCCCTCTGTGCAGGCAACACCACAGCTCCCATGGCAGGGTCTCCTGTCCCCACTGCCCATGAGAACTGCCACCATGCACTGGCTGTGGGGTGGTGAAAGGAGTCCTCCAGCTGCTTTGAGCCCTCCCTGGAAGGATGTTAACTGATGTTGGCTCAGATGGGGCTTGGACCCAAGTGAGGAGGCCCTGTGCCTCAGTCCGGGGGAGCCGTGGGGCAGTGTGGGACTCTGTGTGCCTGATCACTATGCTTTGAGCTGTGGCCAGGCCAGAAAATGTTTGTGGCAAGAGTGGATCCTGGCAGTCCCAGATCCCAGCCTTGGGATGTTTGCATTTCTGCCAGCTCCCCACACACGGGGGCTTGGAGCAGATTCTGCCCTTTCCAGCAGTGTGGACTGGAGACCACCCACCCTGCTCTGGGTGCCAGGGTTAAGGTCACTGCTGCCTCCCTTGCCCCCCTCCCTTGCTGTTCTGCTCCTTGGGACCACTAAACACTTGATTTCTGGCACTGGGGGCCTGTTCAGCTGGCTGGGAGGAGCAGGCAGCGGGCTGGGTGGGTGGTGCAGAGCAGGGGCTACAGCCCCCTTCCTGCTGCTGCAGCTAAACACTGTGCTGCTGGGGAATGGGACCAGTTTGCTGGCTGGAATGGGTGGGTTTAACCCTGCCAGGACAAGCCTGGCTCTGTTGAACCTCTCTGGGAAATCAGAGCCTTGTGCAGAGCCGACAATTCCTGCCCCCTCTCTGGGAGCAGGGAGGGTATCCAGAGGAGCAATTGATGGCCCTAAAAGCACTCCTCACCCCCCAAACCCAAACACCTCCTGTCCCCAGGGCACTCATGTTGCTGCCAAACCAGAGCTCCAGACTGCTGGCTCTATTTTCCTTCCAAACCTGTAACAGCCTAATTTGAGAAATTTGGCATTAAAAAAAAATGGGATTCCTCCTGTAATCCCTCTCCACACGTGCCAGAGGTGACCTGTTGGCTGTCACAGCCTCGGATTTGGGCAGAGGCGGAGGAGTGGGTACCAAGACAGCAGGATGCTGCCCACCCCAAGGTGCGAGGGGGGTGAGTGGGAGCTTCTGAACAAAATACTAAGGCAACAGGAGGAGGGCAGAGCTGATAAAAATGTCCAGAGCAGCTGTGGCAATGTGGGCAATGAGGTGACACCACAATTGGCTGTCACTTATTTTGAGGCTTATCATCTCTGGCTTGCTCAAGAAACCTTGTTCTTTGTGTCCCAAGAGCCCTCTTAGGAGCCAAAGTGTTTCTGCCACCCAAACATCTCTGATCCAGCTCCAGCAGCGATGCAGGGAAAGGGACAGGACCTGTTGTGAGGAGTGGGGGCTGCTGGCCTCTCCGGGATGGAGAGGGATGATTCGAAGGTGAGAGGAAGGAAGAAACTCCCATGTGCCTGTGGCTCATGCAGGGAGCTGATCCTTTCCTCAGGGGGCTCATCCCTGGCTGGGAGAGCAGGGAGAGGGGCACACAGCTCATGTGGGCACTGCCAGGCTGTGCCCGTGGAGGCTGAGCGCTTTGTTCATTCCTGCCCTGCTACAAAGCAAGAGAAAAACGCTCCTGCCGAGCACAGACAGAAATAACCCAGGCTCCCAGCAGCCAAAAAGCTTCCAAGGGGGAATTTTAAAGTGCTGGGAATTTGGCTTCTCAGTCAGTTCTTCAGGCTCCACGGTCATAATGTCCCAGGCAGGGAAAGGCAGACCCTGAACACAGCCCTGCTCCTGATACCCAGCAACCGGCGTCTCCGCAGGGATCCGGTCGCTCCCGGGTCTCTCCAAGACCTGCTCGGCTCCTATCCTCACCCCAGTCTTTTCCAGCACCATCACCAGTACTGTCCCAGCTCCTGCCTTGAAAAGGCACTGGTGATGGACAGGACTTCTCCTGTAGGATGTGCCTCAGGGGTTGTGATGTCCCAACACCCCTCAAGAGCCTTCACTTTGCTGCGTCTCATCCCTGAGATAAAGTCACCTTCCAGCAATAGCCCTGCTGCTGGTGAGGCTGAAATTTGGGTGTCCTTAAGAAGAGCATAATAAGGATGAATGAACTTAATCGGTGCCACTGCCCATAGGAGGAGGGAGCTGGGGGCAGTTAACAACAGACCTTCCCTGTCTCTGGAAAGAACAACCCATTCCTGCACTATCCAGATGGGATTTGAGTCACACCATGAGGAAAACTGTCTCCCTGTGGCACATGTCAGAAGCTGCAGGGAAGATAAATGTTGCTTCATTGCTCTTGCCCCACTATTTGCTCGCCCACAGGGGTCTTCTGGCCAGCTTTTCTGTGTCAGCATCTCCTCACTGCCCCAGAGCAAGGGCATCGTGAAGCAGATGCTCCGCAGAGGAGGAGGCACCTCATCACACAGCAACAGCTCCTCTCCATCCCTTTGCTCTGGGATGTAACCCAGTGTGTTCCTCAGCCTCCAGCATCCATGGGCAGGCTGCAACCTTTGGAGCCTCCCTGTGCCCCCGATCTGTGCCTGCACACCCCAAACCATTCTTCTGTGCAGGGCACCAAGATGGAATGAAACAAGTTATCTGGGCATATGTAGGAGGTCACTGAAGACGTGCCAGCTTTGCAAAACAGATCCCGTGATGAATACAGGGTCATCTATTTATTTTAAGTTTCATAGGGGGCATTTTCCCTTGCCAGGAGCTGGAGAATACAGGACCCGGGTACCATCTGCCCAGGGGACTGGTGAATCATCCTATTTTCCAGTCAACCGCACTTGTTTGCTTTGGGAGATCTCCAAGTTAAGGGGGAAGAAAAAGAAAACCCAACCCATGGATCTTTTCCCACACAATAAGAAAAATGCCTTTTTTTTCTTTCTTTTTTTTAATTTTTTTTTTTTTTTCACAAAAGCCAGTGTCAACTCTGCTTTTACTTGGCAGTGGGCTGGATAAAAATAGTCAGTGAAGTCATGATGCCTTCAGAAGAACCACCAGGTATGGCCTGGGAAGAGAGGGGTGAGTGAAGTCAGGGCTGGGGGAGAGGGACAGAAAGCCAGCAGGATGGGGGCAGCCAGGGTTTGTCCCCATGGCCGTGCTGGGACTGGGAGAGCTGCTCACCCCCGTGATTTCCCCGGCGTGTCGCTGGGAGAGGCAGGAAGCTCTTTGGTGCAGGCACCAGAGTCCAAGCTGTCGTTCACGTGGTGGGGCTGTGGCCCAGCAAACACCAGGAGATCGGTTCTCTGCAAAGCTGAGGCATTCCGAGCTTGAGGCACACGAGGGTGGTGGCAGGGAAGGGGAGCCAAGGCCTTGTGCTTCTGCTTTCTCCAGGACCATCCTGCTGCAACCTCTTCTCTCGGGTTTCTGCTCAGCTCTGGCTTTTTCTCCTGTTTTATCATTGTGCCAGGCCATGAGCATGCTGGGCTGGTTGGAAGGGGTGTGCATGTCTGAGGGGCTTTGATGTCTTCTGCTCAGGGCAGGGGTCCTGGAAGCCTCTTGGCCACCTGGAGCATGAGAAGGTGGAGCTGATGCCTCCACACCAGTCCTGCTGATGGGGGCTCCAGTGGTAAAGCCTTCCTGGGGCTCCTGTGCCAGGTCAGCCAGTCCTCGCCTCAGCCGGGCTCTCTGCTGTGGGGTGGCTGCAGTCACAGTGTCTCTGCAGCGTTTCTGCCTCACAGGACAAATCATGGACATGAGGGCAACTTCACATCCCCCCTCAAGCCCAGCTTGTAGCCAGGACAGGGTGAATCCTGGCTGCAGGGCTGGCTTGTATCAAGCATTTTGGGGATGAGTGCTGAAGGTGACCCCAAACTGCTGGTCCTCCCCAGCTCTCATCCGTAGTGTCCCCTTGGTCAGTTCTAGGTCTGCTCCTGCCTAAGCCACAGCTCCTGCATCGACTTTGTGCCCTTGCAACCATCTTAGGCAATGGCTGAGATGAGTTTGGCAGACCTCAGCACACCCTTCCATGGGTATTTCTTGACGTGCTTGGTAGCTGCAAGGAGATGCCAATTTTACATAGCAAAGGGATGCTGCACAGCAGGGGTGATGAACCCTGCCAGAACTGGGGCAGCTGGAACTTCAAACTTTTAACATTCAGGATACAAGGTGAGGGTGTTTTTGCCCTTCTACTTAAACAAATAAAAACTTCCAATGAGGAAAACCATCCCTGTGGAAACTTTAGCCTCACCCACAAGGAAGGAACCTTCTATCAACAAGAAAATTCACATGATGGGGGGAAAAAAAACCACGTCCTTTCTGCTCAGCAGCAAATGCTTCCACCCGCTCCGGGATGCTGAGCCACGGTTTCTCTGCAGCAGGAGGCTGGGGAGGCCTCTGCATTTCTCCACCATCAGTCACTGGAACCAGCATTATTGCTGGAACAATGGGCTCAGCCCAGGCCTGCCTTGCCAGGGTGTCTCTGCTGCAGTGCTCCCGGATTTATTTTTGTCCGGGCTTGGAGCGGGTTGTGGAGATCAGGTGACGGTGCCCGAGGAGCGCTTGGCATCGCCTGTCCTGCCGCCGTGTGTGCGCACATCCGTGGCAGGGATGGTGGAGCGGGGCTGGGCTGGTGGTGTTACTGGGTCCTCTTCTCCTGGCTGAGCCTGTGCTGGTGACCAGCTTGTGGGAGAAGGGATGGTCTCTCGCAGTGTGGGGACCACTGGTGTTCCTGCTTGCTTACAGCTCTGCAGTGCAGTATGGGGAATCAAAAGCTGTGGCTGTGGCACTGGGGTTAGGACCTGGAAACCAGTTTCTGATGGAATTGTGTTGTGGGTGTTAAGGGAGAAGACCAAGGAGACATGCAAAAGACTGTGGTACAGCCAGGAAAGTTCAGCTTCTCAAGGACCAGTGCAACATCTCCCTCTCTGAGCTTGCCTCCTTTCTATATGCTTTCCATACTGGGTTGCGTTGGAGCAGTGACTGGGAACCCAGTTCTCCCCCATTCTGTCCCAGAAGAGCAGTCAGCCTGTCAGATGTGGCTGAGAGAATCCTTGAGCTGGCAAGTTTGGCAAGGTAGCCAAATCTCAGCAGTCTTGGAGACAGCAATAAATACCAAGGTACAAGCTCAGGTTGCCATGGACAGTTGTGTTGAGTCTAACAGAACTCTGAGGGGCTGACCCTGCCTGTGCCCCCTGCTGTGTCTCCCCGGATCACATCGGTGTGTTTGGATATCTCTGGTGTTGTGATCAAAGAGCCCGTGTTCATCCACAGGGCTGGAAACCCCCAGAGGAAGGAATGCAGGCAGAAAGTCCGGTCCTGTGCCCAGCATGACCCTTGCATTGCTGTGTGGAGAGAAGGCCCAGGCACATGAGGAAGGCACAGCTGAGGGTATCTTGTCCCCTGGGGAGGATTGCTGGCCTGCTCTGCTGCGTGACATCTGCAGGCATTTCATGTGACCCACGGGAGCAGAGCTGGCTGCATCGCTCACAAGGTGCATCCAGGTGGGATTTGTACCAGGGGGTGATGTGCACCCTGCTTGCTGGACCACCATGATTGAGGCAAAGAGTCGTTCTGGGTGTGTTAGGGAAGGTGGCAGGGTCCTTGCAGCTTAACACTGTAGAGCAGCCACAGCTGACAGGCCAGGGCCTCTCCTCTCACTCCACAGCTGTGCCACTAATTGTAACTCTTCCTAATTAAAAGCCAGTGATGTGGTTGGTGGCTGCATACTGGGTCCTCCAGGTGAGCCCCAGGCAGAGGGTGGTGGTGGTGGTGGTGGTGGAGGAGGAGGATGGGGTCATCCCTGGAGTCTGTCCTGCTCTCTGCCTGGCCACACCACAAGGGAGCCAGACATCCAGGAGAGTCTTCAAAAGGAGGAACAAACTCAGAGCCAGCCTTGCTGGAGATGTGGAGCATCCAGGAGGTGATGGCCCCCAAGGCATTGTGCTGAGCTGGTCCAGACGCTCTGTGCCAGCTACCAAGTTGGGTTTCTGGTGGCAATGGTGAGTCTCACACTGCCCTGGGAGCTGGGGCTCTGCAGCAGAGGTAGAGAATCCCGTGACAGACATGTGAGCTGGCAAGGCTCTGCCTCTCCCAGGGGAGCAGAAGGGCCAGCTCACTGCCAGGCACCAGGAATAAGACTAAGTAAAAGCTGGACAATCCTTAGAAGGGCAGTTTCCTGTTGGCATGTTGACTGCTGATCTAACAGCTCTTTCTCCTTTTGTATTTCCCTGTGAGGACAACTCAGTTTTGGTTCAGGTACATGTCCCCATGGGTTGATAATCTTTCTGTGCAACCTCATCCTGAGTGAAGCCAGGAGGAGCAGCCAGATGCCAGCACAAATGTGTAATGTAAGTGACTCTGGGGTGACTTCATTAAGTGCTTCTGCTCTTACTGCAATGATGCAAACTCACAGACAGCAGCATGTTTTCAACATGGGTACATCTTCAACCCAAGCATGTGTCCTGCTCATTCAAGCTGGACCAAATAATGTCAATTAGATCTTCTCATTCCTGTGCACATCCCATTTTGAAATCCATGGGCCTAAGGGGTGGCAGTTAAATGTCAGGAGGAATGTCAGTTAACAGCTTGATAGATGATGCTTCTGTCACCTGAAGAAGCTGGAGATGGGAATAGAGACATCACCTTACGTTGCCTCCAAGGTTGTTCACGTGAGGTCTCGGGAGAAAGATGATGGTTTGGGAGAGGGTGACCTGCATGGCAGCTGCTTTGGTGGGACAGTACAGGGAGGGTCTGGAGGAGGCTGGGTAGGCTGGTCTCTGCTGGACATGGACATCTTCCAGGTGCTGCTGAGCAGACTGTGGAGAGTGGTTGGAAGCCTCCCATGTGGGGCTCTCCCTGGGAAATGGGGCAGATGGTGCACAGCTCCTCTCCCTGGCCCACAGCAGGGCAGACAGACAGCCCATGGCCGGGGCCAGCTGCTCTTGGCAGGCTGGTTGTACCTCTGGGTCAGGGCTGCAGCACTGCAGCAGTGAGGGCAGCTCCTGTAATGGGCTGTCACCCCCTCCAGAAGAGATTTGGAGTTCCTTGGAGGGCAACTGGTGCTGCACCCCCTCTTCCATCAGCAGATTTCCAGGGAAGCCTGTGGCAGCCACCCATGAGCAGTTATCCCAGCATCGGGAGCTGCTCTCCCATCCTGGCACTGTATCCTCCATATCACCATGTCATGTCCTGGGTCCCCATCCCAGCAGGACCTGGCTGCCACGGGGCAGGCCACTGCGCTGTCCCACTGCAGAGAATGTCCCAGCAGAGAAGGTTTTTTCTTGCTGAAAAGCTGCTTAGCAGCTTATGGAAACAATAAAAGTAGTATTATCTTCAATGGTGAGGCAGATGGTTTGGATGATTGGTTTGACTTTTAAGCTGGATTTGAGCTACGGATATTCTGATTTTTAACAATTTTTGGCTGGTCAGACTCCGGTGGCGTAATCCCTGGGTTCCTGCTCCCCATAAATCCAGTTCTCTCTGCACTGGGAGCTGTGGGATGGAGACCTGTCCTGGGCAGGGAGGAGGAGACATGCGGACACCTGCATGGGAGAGAGCACTCAGACATTCAGCACCTGGGCTGGCAACCACCAGGCAGGGCTGTGGCCACCTCTATCCCTCAGTGTGCCCAGTGTCACCACTGCCACCACAGCCATGCCACCCTGACCTTGAAGGGACAATGTCCCTCTCTGCTCCGGTCCTGCGTGGGCGGCAGCGCTCTGCAAATCCATCGCTGGCAGGAGCCCAGGTCCAAGCTTCTCCCCCACCCCCCCATTGTCTTTTTCCAAGTGATTTATTTAGACTTTCTCCTAATTATCAGGAGCTGTGGACTTCCCCCTACCATCTGAGCGCTGTTACCAGCCCGCAGCGCTCCTCCTGCCGGCACCGAGCTCCTGTTCCTGCCATCGCCCCCACACCCGGCGTCATTATGGCGCTGCCGTATGGAGCACTCAGCGGACGACGTCTCGCTTGTCAGGGCATGGCAGGGGACCTTCTCCATCCCTTGGGCAGGGACCCTCAGCCACCCAGGACCCTCCTTAGGGGCATGGGGACCTGCCCTGCTCCAAGGCTTCCAAACAGCCTCTGAGGCTTTTTGGGGTTCCTCCCGTACCCGTAAAAGCCATTCCTGGGCGCTGGTGGTTAACCCTGGTGCTGAGGGAGAAGCAAGACCCACCCAGGCGTGGAGTGGGGTCTCAAGGTATCAATTACCTGTCCCAACCCTGCCAGCTGCCCCGCCTGAGGAAAGCCATCATCACACCCAGCGCACCCTTCGTATCAGAACTGGTTTTATTTAGCAAATCTCCAGAGCATTAAAATAAAACTCCCATAAAACCAAGGTCGTCTCTGTTTACATTGAATTTGTAAACTGGGCAAAAAAAAGGAAGACTTCTACAGAGGTCAAAGGTCACCCAAAACATCCCTTTAAGAGAAATAAGCATCATTTTTCTATTCCAACCGTGAGCTTTGGTGCTGGGCAGCAGTTGCCAGCGAAGCCGAGGGTACAGGAAGGAGGGAGGCAAGAGGCTGAAGGATGCTGAGGGGGGTCTCTGTGGAGTTCAGTTCAGTCCTGCAACCAGGTAAAATCACTTCTCTGCTGCAGCCAGGACATGAAACACCAGGAAAGGAAAGAAACCCAACCCCTGCTTTAAGGAACGGGGGTGGCTGAGGGTGTGTTTGCAAATGGCAGTGCCAAGGCTGCAGGAAGGTGAACACGGAAAGGGTGAGCTGTGGCTGAGTGCCAGCGGTGCCTAGTGGGTACCAGGGAGGAGACAGCAGCTGCTGGCATGGGGATGTGAAGATGTTTCTCCTGGGCCACACACCGGGTAGCCAGGATGGCGAGCGAGGCCGTGCCCCTGCGGTGGCTGCGAGCTCGGTGCCTGATCCCCAGCAGCCTTTCCCCTGCCAGCTCCCACAGGGCCTGGCAAAGCGCTGCCAGAGCTGCCAGGCTTATCTTTAGCTCTGTTCCCTCCCTCGCCCCCGCGCCCACCTCCTCGCCGCGCACCGCGTCCCCGGCCCCCACCAAAACATGCCGTTATATAAGCGCTCGCAGCAACCATCTGGGGCTGAGTCAGCCACGAACCCAAACGGACAGCCAGCCCACGAGGCAGGGATGCCAGCCCCCAGATAACGGGCTTTTGGGGTCACCCCCCATGCCCAGTGCTATCCCTGAGTGCCCTCAGCCAGACCCTGCTTGGGTGCCTGCAGCCCTGTGAGCAGGGAGTCTGGAAGGGGACAGGGAGAAATGCCCCAGCCTGGGGGACAGATGTGATGCTCAGGGGTCATCAGGTAGTGCTGCCACAGAGGGGAAGGCTTAATTACATGCTAATGAGGTATTGCCAAGACAAATGTGCCAGCTGCAGGGTAAGAGGAGGGGAAGCATGGACTGGCTGGGGAAGGGTCTGCCAGCTTCAACACAACTCCTCTTCCCTCCCCATCCCCAACCCTGGCATCCCATGGGAAACCCATCTGAACATCCACCCTTAAAGCAGCACCACCGTGCCCAGCTTGAGTCTTGGGGGTTTTCCCCAAGGTCAGCACAGGGGGGTCTCCTTCACCTCCTTGAAATCACTGGTTTTCTCCTGGAGCATTGTCATGGCAAGTGTTTGCGACCTGAACTTTGCAGTGTTGTGCTGATTCACGACGGCTTGTCACTGAAACTGCCTAAAAGCGACAGAAAAAGGGACGCTGACTCATGTGTTTGCCTTCCCCGAGCGAGGAGAAATGTGAAAGGTGAACAAAGTACTTAACGAGTGATAATTACATTCAGAGCTGAAAAATTCAATCCACATTAATATATCCAGTGTGTTATTACTAATAGAGGCCTTCTCCAATTAAAATAGAAAAAAAAGTACTTCAAGTTTTTAACCTTGGCAGTGACCTTTTAACAACAAGTGTAAGGAAACCCCTAATTTTGTTCCACTCACAGATCTGTGTTAAGGAGAAACTCCAGCAGCCACCCCCCTGTTTTCCCAGCAGGATGCCAGGGATGGTTCCCAGTCAGTATCCCAGTATACAGTGGGATGAAACACAGGGTGAGATGGGGTGGGACGTGGCACAAGGAGCCGGAAAGCCGGTCCCTCAGCAGGAGAGCTCGTGACATTGTGGTTCAGGGCAGGTGGAGGGGGGAGAAACAAGTGGGAAAGGGTCCACCTTAATGCAGGATGGAAAAGCAAATTGTCAGCAGGAGAGCAGAGATGCTGCTCCGTTGCTATGGTTACCCCCAGAGACAACCCAGCATCCCTGGGTATCGCCCTGTGTACCCTGAGCTGCTCCCAGCCACCCAGGATGGCACTGAGCCAGCTGGGGTGGGCAAGGGAGCGGATTTGGAGGGGTCTGCAGGGTCTGAGCTTCTCAAAGCAGCCAGGAGAGAGGATGATTCCAGGCTGGATGAAGGAGCAGCATCTCCAGCGAGGCCAGGGCAAAGTTCCTGCCGGGCAGCACAGTGTGCAAACCCACACCAGCTCCATCCCATTGGGAATACAGTGACTGGCAGCCCCTCTGCCCAGTGGGGAGGGGTCAGTTCACCCGGGTTTTGGTGTTGTTGAGGGAGGGTTTTAGCAGTTAAAGACCCCTTGGGTATTAAAAGTGGGGGTTGCCAGCTAAGAATGGCCCCAACCTCAGCTCTCTGGCTAGCACCCCTGCCAGAAACACCCCAGCCGTGCCTGCGAGGGGGAAGCAAGGTCCTTCCCCACAGAGGCAGCCACTGCCCCATCCCCACTGCTCACAGCCACCTCCACCACCCTTTAATTCAGCCCTGACCCTCCAAGACGACGGTGGTTGGAGTGGAATCAAAGCAAGGACCGAACGTCCCGGGTAGCATTTCCCCCGCGGTGCCAGCTTGGCTCCCCAGGGATTTCTGCTACAAGCAGCCACCGAGGGAGGAATTCTGGAGGCAGTGGAAACCCTCCCTGGGGAGCTGCCGGCTCCTGAATCATTAAATGCTTCCACAAATGAAGCGATGGGTTTTGTAGCACAAACTGCTGCGCAAGGAGTCACTGCCGCACGCAGAGCACACCCCGAGAGCGGAGGCACGAGAGCTTTGGGAAGATGCTGCACGGGCTGGGAGAGATGCTGGCAGACCCCCCCTGCAAGAGCATCCCCCACACCCTCCATGGCATTTTCCTTTCCAAGATCCAGCCCACGTTTTGGAGGAGAGCAGGGAGGTTTATCCCACCTCACCTCCTGCCTGCCTGCAATAGGCCATTACCTTCCTCAATAAGCCCCACTCCTCTCCTCAGCAAGAGAAGAGCTTCCAGAAAAGCATCTGGTCCAGATTTAAAGGCATTAAGAGCCAGAGATGGGTAGCTTGTTCTAATAGCTAATCATTATTAAAAGATCACTCCTTATTTCCAAGATAGATTTGTCTGGCTTCAGCTTCCAGGAAGAGGTGGTTATTATACCTTTCCCTGGTAGATTAAGTTACATCTTCGTACCAGCGTACTTCCCCCGTGACAAATGCTGTAATCAAGTCACCTCTCAGTCTCCCCCTTTGATAAATTAAATAGGCTGCATGCTTAAATCATGCTTAGTCCCAGCCCTAGCTTTGGTGATTAGAGTGAATGGCTGATGGTGATTTTTTTTTTTAATGAGTAAAAAAATCTCCGTTATGGGGGCAGGGATGGGGCTGATGGGGCCCAAGTTATCATCACTGGTGGGTGGCCACTATTGGTTGCTGGTTGCCTGACCCCAGATCAGCCTGAGAATTGACAGTGAATAATTTCTCTGGGTTATCTTGGTACACCAGCCCCATTCCCTGCAGCAGCCAGGTGCAAAAGCCAGGAGGAAAATCCAGACTGGCGGATTCAGGGGCTCTGTGTCCACCAGGCCATTAACCTCTCCATTAATAGCATCTCACGGACTTGCTCTGCTTTCCTTCGGCCGTGACGTACCATTAAAGACATTTAAACTGTCACTTGGCCATGGCACGGTGTCCCCTGAGGTCCCCAGAGGAGGCGATGCCCATAGGAAACAGATCCTCACGGAGCCCAAGGGCGACCAAGGTCGCTGTGAGATTTGTTGGGTCAGTCTCGGATGACTGAGCTCTTTCTGCCTGTGCTCCAGACACATTTTCCAATCTCCGGGCTCCCCGCATGGCTGAGTCCCCACAATCCGGTCCCCTGGCACAAAGCAGCAGAGCAAATGGCACCCACATGTGGGGCGGTGCAGGGGGAGGAAACCTGCACCCCCCTCATGCCACAGAGCATCCCTGCAGCCCCTCTCCTGTCAGAGAGGAAAACTTACCCTCTCCCACAGGATAATCTGGAAAATTTGGGGTTTCTGCTCCTACCAAGGGGCAGCAGGATGGACATTTGCTAAATGGCCCCTAAAAATAATCTGTATGTGTTCTGCTGCACCCCAGTATTGCTCAAAGTTTGCTGCATGTAGATATGACACATTTGAGAGCTGACAGCCTTGAAGCCATGTTTGAGGTTGGCTACAGGCAGACACTTCTCTATGATCTTTAAAATATACAGCACGACGCGAGATATTTTAAATAGATCAAAATACATTTATTACATATTTATATTATTTTCTCTAGTCTATTTATATCTTTTGGAGACTCTTATATATAATATATATAATATATTTAAAATAACACAAAATTGGCCAGTTTTATCATCTGAAATACATTTTACAAATATATATATACATTGTCACATATATCTCAAATATATGTGCAATGAGACAGAGAAACACCGGAGGTGGAAAAGGTACAGAGACTGTCATTGCATCCATCAGCTTCTCTATCGCTGCACGTCAC
>VXBZ01005259.1:82271-97468 GCA_013399135.1 Heliornis fulica | reverse complement strand
TCCCCAGCCAGTCCCGGCTGCCCCAGCTCAGAGGACAGGTGTTAATTCCCCGGCAAATCGCCCCGGGAAGGGGCAGAGCCCCGGCTGCCCCCGTGATCAGGGGAGCTCTGGCCAGACCCTGGGAAAAGGGGATCAGCCCTTACCTGGCACACGCCTTGGGGGGTCTCCCCAGCGCTCCCCGGCCATGGCTGCGGGGCGCAGGGTGCCCCGTGGCCCTACTGCAGCCCGGGCGAGAGACAGAGAGTTTTAATTGAATTTCTAGATTATCCTGGGGGAGAAGTTGTAATCTCCTTAAATCCAACCTCTGGTCGAGTCCCGTAACCTACTGTCCTGTGCAGGGGAAGGGATTTAGCAAGGGGGAGGGGAGGTTTCCCAGCCTGCTGATGCCCTGGACCCCGCGTCTCGCAGGATTTGTCCTGCAGAACGTCAGAGATCTGCCTCCAGCAGCCCCACGGTCCCAGGAATTAAGGCTCCAGGATGGCAAAGCCCTGTCCCCTCTCCCCATGTCCTGCCACAGGGATCAGGGGTGTCCGGGAACCTCCTGGAGCCAGTGGGGCTGGGATGTGCGTGACGGGGATGCCTGGTACTGGGTGGAGGAAGCTGTCTATGGGGTGTTGTGGGGTGAAGATGAGCCTCCCTGGGTTGGATTTGTGGCTGGGAGGTGTCTGGGGCTTCAAAGTGATGTATTGCCTGGCTGTGCCTGGGGTGCCCGTGGGATGGGCAAGTCCCCAGGCTAGTCCTCTTCCCCACCCGGGCTTCAATAGGTGCCTCCCTGCTGACAAGCCCCATCCCCAGGCCACATGGGACAGAGTGACCTTGGGGTGTCTCTGCACCCACCACGTGCCCTCTCCTCCATCACATGGCCCTGGTCGCTCCTGCATGCTCCCAAATCTGGATACATGCTGCGTTCCAGCCCCAGTCCCAGCCCCAAACCATCCCAGGGACAAATGCCAGGACTGGGGCCGCGGGCAGAAGATGGCAGTGCCGAAATCAGGCAGCTACACTCCTTCCTACACTGGGTCCCCATTGGGCCACTGCTGGGGCCTCTGCAGGGACTCTGGTTCCCATCAGAGATGGTGGGTTCCCATCCAGCACATGCCAGGAGGCTCAGAGAGGGGAATGCAGCAACCCAGCTCCAGACCCTGAACAGGGGGATCACTCAGCTGCCAAAAAGCACCATGGGAAGAAAGTGAAAAGGGCACTGAAAGGGCAAATGTCTTCCAGCAGATTTTATCCCAACCTGCTGAGGGCTGCAGCACCAAGGGGCTCCCATGCCACAGGCAGCACTGGGCAGTGCTTGTCAGCATCCCTGGGGTTACACAGGCAGGAATTATTTTAAGAGCCCTCTCACAGAGCAACTGCTGCCTACGCCCGAGGGTTAGAGGCAGAAGGTGATGGATCTGGACCCCGTTCAGCCCTAACTTGCCTGCAGCAGGACTAATCCTACGCCTCCCACTTGCCCAGCTTCCATCAACGTCCCTTTCCCAAATCCCATTACTCCCAAGGCGGGTTTTTCCCGTGGAGCTGCGCTCTCACCCAGTGCGAACCCCCTCCAGGAGCCGTGTCTCCTGCTTGAGGAGAATCGCGTGTGTGGGCAGAGCCCGCGCCCGGGAAGTGTTTATCCTGAAGGCGCGACGTGCGGCAGGTTGGGAGCGGTGGGGCTGCCAGCCGGAGCCGATGGAGCCGGGAGCCGGGGGGAGAGTGACGCCGAGCGCCTCGACGCTGGCTGCCGCCCCGAGGAAGAGTTTCGGCTGGGAACCGGCACAGGGAGGAGCGGGATGGTAGTGAGAGCCAGCTCGGGATGCAGAGGTGAATTCCAGCATCCAGGTGGGATGTGAGCAAGGTTGAGCCATCACCCACTCGTCAGCATCCTCCAGTCTTTTATAGGCTTTAAACCCATGGTTATTCCTGCTCCATCCAGCCATTAGCAACTGCTCAACTCATGAGAAGCACAACCCACACACCACTATCCCAGATGATTTTCCTGTCTCCTTGGCCACACCAGGATAACGTTGTCATTTCCAACCCAGAAACAGCTGCTCTTCCAGCACCCTTTGGCATTGCCATGAGTTAAAGTGTTGGCAGAGCTCTAAACTTGACTTTGAATCCCAGGAGGGAGGAGATGGGGAGGAAGGACATGCCATGCTCGGGCAGAACCACCCTCCTGGCCCTACTTACCCTGCGATCGCAGCGAGAGCCGCAGGTGCTGAGACCCGGTGCCGGTGGCCGAGCGAGCAGGCGAGTGGAGCAGAGGGGACTTTGGCGGGCGCCGCTGTCCTGGCTAATTGCTCCCCAGCTCAGATTACAGCTTCTCCTCTTCCCTAAATGTACTGGAGCTGGCACCTCTGCTGCAGCAGTGGGGAGCCCCCGCCAGCGAGGGGGACATCCACCGTCGGGGGTATTTCTAAGGGGTGGCGACGTTGCGGCCACGGCAGTGTAGGGAGCCCAAAATGTCGCCATCTCAGGGGGATTGGAAGAGAAGCAGCTCGAAGGGGATTTCAGAAGTTTTGGGGATGTGAAGGAACAGCAGTAAGGATGCAGCTAATTCAAACTTGGGCTCAGACACTAGACTGGGTCAGTGCAGTTCAAGGAAAGACCTTGGTTCATTGATCTTGCCATTTAATGATGGCCATGACTCAAACCCCATCTTCCTCTGTTCACCAAGGGAAGAAGAAAAGTCCCCTTCCTCTTCTGTTGGGGGTGACAAATTCCCCTGACACACACATGATGCTGCCTGTCATCTTCAAGATGACCGAGGCCTTTGCACTGCTTTCCTGCTACTAGTTCTTCTCCAGCTTAGGGCTCTGCACACACCAGTTCAAGAGTTTCAGTGTCTTTTAAATCCTCCAAGGGTTCCCTTTAACTGTCATTCCTCGAGCTGAGCCTGGTTGAAGCAGATCTCCTCCCCAGGGCATATCACCCTTCCACCCTTTCCACCCTCACCAGGGAGCTGGACACCCTCAGATCGCAAACATCACCCTGAACCCAAGTAGCTGCAAGGGCAGCAAAGGCAGGGCAGGGTATTTTGGGGACCATCTTTATCTGCTGCAGCAAAGATTTAGCACAGGCATTGCATAACGCTGGGGAGGGGCTCACCGCTCCCCGTCCCCTCTCGCCATCAGGGATCAGCAGCTCAATTAATCCTCCCTCATTCCCTGCCCACGGGTACCAGCCCCGGGTGCCCTCTCAGCCCAGCCCCGGCAGCAAGAAGTCAAATCTCCACCTGACACCAGCATCCACTGGGGCTTGTACCCCACAAGCCAGGGGTGAGGAGGTGGGGGACACCCCGCCACCACTGCTCAAGGCTCCCAATGCATTAGGGAAGCCCTGTTCAAAGAGGGGAGGCCATGAAGGTACCCATGGGGTAGACAGGGAAGTCCCTTCTCATTACGTCTGCTGCCCCAGCCTCGGGCGCTGTTGTGGATCACTTCACCAAGGGGCTGGGCAGCTGAGGACTCTGGGCAGAGATCTGGGCATCAAAAAGGTTGGGTTTAAACCAGTGAGGTTTGGCACATGCCCAATTGTGTTCCCTCCTCTGCTCCTCTGCACTGCCAGTCCTAAATTCCAACCCCCACGTGTGCTCCTGGGCAACCCTACAATGAACAAGGTGAGTGCAATGCCTGGTGTTGGGGTGCCCGGGCACCACTGTGTGTACACACACAGGGTGCCAAGAAGCTGGGCACCATTTCTTCAGGAAGCAAAACTGAAACATCAGCAAGGGAAGAATTCAGGGGACAAAGGTGGTGTCATGTCACTGCCAGCCCCCACAGCCGACCTAACTCCCAGCCCTGCCTGCCAGCATCCCTTCAAGGGACGAAGCCCTATGTCAGGCAGCATCCCGACATAGCTGGGTGGTGATGGGTGGGCTCAGGGCAAAGGTGCCCTTTGGTTGGGGCAGCAGCCAGGTCTGGTGGCATTGGGGAGGGTGGGACATGGCGACAGGGAGTTACACAACACCGCCCTGGTCGCCCTTGGCTGCGTGCGCCGTGCACGCTCCTATCGACACGGCCCCGGCCGCCCTCCAACATCCCCACAGGGAGATAACTTTGCAAGTGGCATAAATGCACATGCATGTGAGCAGGGGGGAGCTTCTCCAGCCCACCCCACCACACCCCCTCCAGACCTGTTTGGGACTTGCCAGCATCCCACTGTCCCCTGGCCCGGCCGTGCCGATGGTGGGGGTGTCAGGAGGGCTGTGATGGGTCTGTATGGAGTAGGGGAACAAGGTGAGCACCCTGCCGAGCCATCACAGCGGCTAAGGTGCCACAGGGCCCTGATTCAGGGATGTTTAGGCTGTGAAGCACCAGCTAGAGGGATGTAACAACTCAAAAGCAGGGGGATGTGACCCCAGATTAGGGGAAGGCAGTCGGCAGCCACAGGCAAGACTTTGGTTCTTAGAACTTGGCATTTAATGATGGCCATGACCCTAAAAGCACCTTCAAGTCTTCCCAAAGAAGGAATTAAAATTACTCTCCTTTGATGTTGGGGGTGAAAAACACTTGCTGGTCCCACCGGTGGTCAGGCCAGCAGCAAGGAGCTCTCCCCTTAGCAGGGTGCAGCAGGGATGCTCTCACCTATAGAGAAAGGGAAACTGAGGCATGGCAGCCAGATGGGCCTGAGCACAGGGACTGGCTGCAGCCCATGTCATCGCCTTTCCCCCAGCCTGGCCCAGCCTGAGTTCGAGGTATTTATAAAGCCGATAAGGGAGCAGAAAGAATTTTCCAAACGCCAAAGTTACGTAACCTCCCCCCGCCCTCCACGGACACCGTCTGTAATTATAGGCTTGGGGGTGGGGGGTGGGGTGGGGAAGCTTTCCATGCCAGGGCTGGCAGGGAGCACCACTGCCAGAGCCACCCCAAAGGGGTTCACCCTCCTCTCCCTCACCAGAGCGTGTCCCCAGGACCGGGCACCAGCCCATGCCATTGTGTGGCCCTGGGGGACCCTATCCCTGGGGGACCCTGGTGGTATGGTGGCTGGTTGCCTCACCCCATGTGTGGGTGCCCAGGGGTTTTGGGTGACTGATCCCCCTGGGGTGTGCACATCCCTCCAGCCCATCCCAGCACATGCTGGATGTCATCGCAGATGACAGCCCGAGCGTGGCTGACATTGCCATGGTGACTATCAAACGCTGCTGCAGCGAGGACTCATGGGGAAATGCTGCACCCGTACCTGCCTCCCCAAAGCACTGACACCCCCCAGCGACACCCCCTGCCCTCCACCACCCCCATTTACTTTTTACCCCATTACACCCACAGGCAGCATCCAAAACCTCCTCCATCACCTCGCAGCCGCCTCCACCTCCACCAGCCGTGCCTCGGTTTACCCAGCCCTTCATTTGCCTCCCGGAGCAGGGTGTCCCCTCCCGGGGATATTTTTCTCTCACCCAACTTTGGCCAAGGCAGCAGAGTTAGAGGGATGCTGAGCAAAGGCTCTGTCGCTGTGGCAACCTGCCGTGGCCGTCTCCAGGCGACCGCCCGAGCCTGTGCGGGCGCAGGGATGCTGCAGAGGCAAAGGGAGAGGGACCAGAGCAGGGCGGGGAGGTATCCATAAGGAATGTCAGCCTCCCACCCCACCCGTAATCCCCTAACAAACCACAGCCTAGATCACTGTAACAGGGTGTAAAACCAGCCTGGAAAAGGCCAACAATTTGCCTTAGGAAGCTGGCTGAGCACTGTCAATCTCATGGCACCCCAGGCTGGCTGGTGGGGATACCAGCAGGATGCTCCCGGCGAGCGCGGGGCAGGGCTGTTTCAGGGACACCTGCAGGGCTGTGGAAATAATTGCTGGTAATAAGCCTGTTAGCCTCTTAACCCTCATTAAGCTGCTTAGGGGGGACACGCGCCATAATACGCAAACCCGGAGGTGGAGAAGGCCCTTGTCAGGGCAAAGGGGTGTTACCGATGGGGATGGGATTTCAGTGGGTGCTGCAGGGGGTGCCAGGGGGGGGTAGAGCTCCATCCCACTCCTCGGCAAGCTCCCCGCCTGCACCCCTTTCTCCCCCCCACACCACGTTGTTCTTTGCCAGCCGGGACCATCGGCAGCTCCCGTCAGCGCTGAGCAGCAGGCAGGGATGGCGATGACGGGCCATCATACCCGTGTGACAAGTGTGGGAGGTCTCAGCCACAGTCACGCTGGCGGCGGGGAGCGAACGTGGCTGACAGCGCGGGGCGACAGCCCGGCCGGTGCCCGACACCGCAGCAGGGGGACAGAGCGGGACGTTTCTAATCGCTCCAGTTGGAAAAGGTCCCGTTTTTGCATTTTCTAAATTAAAGGATGTCAGCATCTGATGCCAAGCCCAGACTCCCTCGGAAATTTAAACTAATGACAGTGAAGAAAATTAGCTGAAACCAGAGCACGAGCGCTCCCACCTTACCCAGCCGCACCGGTCCCGACCAGCCAGGACCACGGCAGGGCTTAGACGGCAGCTTGCAAAGCACCAACCATCACAAAGATCTCAACTTTTTGCCCCAAAATGCACCCCTGCCCATTCTGCTCAGTCAGACAGTGCATTGCCAGCACCTGGGCAAGCGAGGCTGCCGTGCTGGGGGTCCCCAGAGAGACCCCATCCTCCTGCAGTCCCCCAGAGAGCAAAGATCTCCCTTTCATGTACAAAGGTGCTCTAACAACGGGGGCTTGGTCAGCACCGAGTGGGAGTGGGGACAGCGGGGTGGCAAGTGCCATGTCTGGATTTCTCTAGATCTGGTGACTCCTCCAGCACAGGCAGGCAGCAGAGCCCTGGCAGAGCACCCGTGTCCCCAGCTGCCACACGACTCCTTGGCTGCCCCTCTTCCCGGTGGAAATACCTGGGCTGAGGCGAGGGTTTGGGTCCCCGGTGCTCTCTGGGCTCTGCCGGGGTGTTTTTGTGCCGCAGCTGAGCAAAACCACAGGGTGGTTGTTTGGGTTTTGGGTTGGGGTTTGGTTTGGTTTTCTTCCTTTTATAATTTTCTCTGCAAGATAAAATTAAACAAACAAGCCCTTCTGGGAGCAGTGTGAGGAAGGGAGCCTGCTTGCCTGCAGATGTGCATGTCCCCAGCGATCACAACTGCTGAATTAAGCTTTCCCCGTGGCTGGGACATTTGCACGATCCCCCTGTTCACCTCCTGTGGTTTTGCTGGTAGGAGACCAGCTCGCTCCACAGCCTCCCTCCCCATGAGGTCATTACCCAAACACCTCTTTTTCACAAAGCACTGAGAACCGGGTTTTTTTCCCTGACCTCACCATCTCACCATCAATTTAATGTTCTTGAGAGCGAGGCTGGGAGCATGCGGCAAGATGGCACGATGTGGCAGAGGATGGGATGCATGGGATGGAATAGGGGTAGGGATAGGGATAGGGATAGGGATAGGGATAGGGATAGGGATAGAAAGAAATAAAAAATAGAAATAGAGATAGGGATAGAGATAGAGATAGAGATAGAGATAGAGATAGAGATAGAGATAGAGATAGAGATAGAGATAGAGATAGAGATAGAGATAGAGATAGAGATAGAGATAGAGATAGAGATAGAGATAGAGATAGAGATAGAGATAGAGATAGAGATAGAGATAGAGATAGAGATAGAGATAGAGATAGAGATAGAGATAGAGATAGAGATAGAGATAGAGATAGAGATAGAGATAGAGATAGAGATAGAGATAGAGATAGAGATAGAGATAGAGATAGAGATAGAGATAGAGATAGAGATAGAGATAGAGATAGAGATAGAGATAGAGATAGAGATAGAGATAGAGATAGAGATAGAGATAGAGATAGAGATAGAGATAGAGATAGAGATAGAGATAGAGATAGAGATAGAGATAGAGATAGAGATAGAGATAGAGATAGAGATAGAGATAGAGATAGAGATAGAGATAGAGATAGAGATAGAGATAGAGATAGAGATAGAGATAGAGATAGAGATAGAGATAGAGATAGAGATAGAGATAGAGATAGAGATAGAGATAGAGATAGAGATAGAGATAGAGATAGAGATAGAGATAGAGATAGAGATAGAGATAGAGATAGAGATAGAGATAGAGATAGAGATAGAGATAGAGATAGAGATAGAGATAGAGATAGGGAGAAATAAAAAATAGAAATAGAAATAGAAGTAGAAATAGAAATAGAAATAGAAATAGAAATAGAAATAGAAATAGAAATAGAAATAGAAATAGAAATAGAAATAGAAATAGAAATAGAAATAGAAATAGGGATAGGGATAGGGATAGGGATAGGGATAGGGATAGGGATAGGGATAGGGATCAAAGTCGGGTACTTCCCAGGGTATGGGACTACAGAGGAGGGGGCATGGGTCAGGTGCAGAGAGGGGTCTTCTGGCTGCCCTCTGAGCCCCAGTTGCACCCCCTAAGCCAAACGGAACGGCTGCAGTACAAGACTTGCAAACACATGTAAACTTTCCAGCTCCATCTGATTGCGGAGCCAGTGCCGGAGCCGTTGCCATAGCTTTGCAGACCACCGGTGGGTTCTGCAGCGCAATCTGGACCAGGGATCTATGCAAATCCCCAAGGCAGAAGTCTTTATGGAGGCATATGACAACCGAAAAAGAATAGCGCTCAGTGCTCTACTCCCACACGCCACCCCCCAACTTCACCATCATTTAAATCAGTCTTAAGTTGGAAGAATTCAAATCAACACTGTCGTCACAGAGCCAAGCAGAGAGGTGACACAACTTGGATGCTGCCAGGGAAATTGCCCCCCTGAGACTCCAAACCCATCAGCCCATCACTTTTTTGAAGCCCCATTGAGGAAAACAAATGAACTGGCAATCTACTGCCCCCAGCACTCCATCCCCTCCGGCCAGGGCTGCCGGTGAGATTTCCAACCAGTCTTTCCCCCTGGGATCAACGGGAGGGGGACCGCGGGGAGAAAAAATGTCCAAGACATTCTGCTGAGGCTGGAGAGACACAGTTGGAAAAGAAATCAAAGCATCCAAAGAGAAAGATGCCAAGGAGATATGTTGTTCCCAAGAGAAACAGGACATTTCTTCCCGAGGGGGAGGAAGGGAGGAAGAAGGCTTGTACCACCTCTTTCAGCTACCCAGCATAGGTGCTCAGGAGGCTCCGTGCATGGCAGCCTGCTCAGGCGGCTTGTCCCCGCTGTGCAAAGCTGCAGACACAGATGGCATCACAGCAACTGACTGGCCTTCTGTTGTGGGTTGTTTTTTTCTGTTTGTTTTTTTGTTGGTTTTTTTTTTTTTCCCCTAAAAGCACGTTTTCAATTTTGGGGGAAAGGTTGCAGGGTCCTGCCAGCAGCCAGCCAGATGTGAAGCCACTGTCTGGGCTCCCAGAGACCTCCCTGCCTTCCTGCACGCTGCTTCCAGACCCAAAGGGGATGCAGCACTTTTGGGAAGGAACTGGGAGACAGGGGGCAAACAAATACTTTGCTATTTGCAGAAATGGAAAAATCAGATTCTAGCCTAGTCTAGAGGATAAAGGATCAGCACTTTAGATTTTCTTCTCAAATCATTTTTGGGTTGGGACAGAGCAAGCAGGGAGGATCATTTCGGTGCGTTCCTGGCTGCTCCCCTGAAGCCACCTGATTTGGCTGGTTCAGCATAATTTCTGCAGCAAACCATTCCTGCATGGAAGTTTTATACTTGTGCCCTTGGGCAAAGCCCTGACAGCATCCTTCGCTGAGCACAAGCTACCTGCATCCCCAAGGCAGCACCTGGGGAGGCACGAAGGAGGGGAGGACGGGGAGCAGAGTTGGCCCAGCTATAAATAACCCCACAAAAGCAAACAGGAGAAAAACCAGCAAATAGAAACCAATAAATCCAGGTACAGGGGTTTGACTATGGATGCTCTGTGCAAACAGGTCCTCCTGCTCCATACAACCCTGTACAATCAGGCACAAGAGAAAAACAGGATCCAGGGCAGCTCGATGGAGTGGGATGCAGCCCAGCCATCACCTTTCTATGAGCAGCACATCGAACCAACCCAGAGTGCTGGGTGGTGTGTGCAGTATGCAACACATAGGTTGTGGCAAGACCTCATCCACTCTGCCTCATTAACAAGGAAAAGATGAAAAAGGGGGGGAGTTAAATTAAGGTGAGTTAAATTAAGGTGCCCGTTGGACCACGCCGACACAGCACCGTCCTGGCTCATGGGGTCACTGTCACTGAACACCCAGTGATCCCACCCAGCAAGCTGTGAAATAGCCTGTGCTTATGGTGATCATTATTTGTAACCTACAATCCCAGAGAGCAAGGCAGAAAAATCAACTTCTCATTTTTACCACTAAAAAGGGAATTACAACAGAGGCTCTGCAAGCACGGTGGCCAGCAGGTCACAACCAGCAGTGCCGGAGTGATTCATCCTAAACAAGATAGATTTAGTCAAACTAGCCTAGAATAAGGCAAGGGAAACAGCCCAGAGCTTGCCCTGCTGATGCCTGCGAGGTATCAGCCCCTGGAAGCGATGGGGCCAGCAGAGAGGAGACAGAGCGAGCGCATCCCCACTGCCACTTTCCTCACCGCCTCCAGAAAAATGAATTAAAACCTTCAATCCCTGCTGCTGCATCTGGATCCTGCATGGAAAAGCATCAAAGAGGGTTTAGTTTTTAACTCTTGTCCCAGCCCATCTTCCCAGAGCACATCAGACCCCGTCCCCAAAGGCGGGGGGAGCAGGCACTGCTCCACAGCATCTGCCGGACTAGTTTTTCCTAGAAAATCATTCAAGCCGCTTCAGTTTTCCTTGTATGCAACTTATTATTAAAGCCAAGCAAATAATTCAGGGCAAAAGCTCCAGGAACAACATTTTGCCTTTTCATTTTCCTCTCTCGAGCTGTCTGCAATCTTCCCAGCGTTCAGCGATGATTTAAAGACCTGTCTGCGGACGGGAGCGCCTTGCTGCGACGGCGGCTGCAAGTGTTTGATGGCCCAAATTTCACGTGCCCAGATGAGGACACACCGGACACTTTGGGATGGATGAGCCTTTCCTGGTACCCTAATTAGACAAGGAACACTGGCAAGAGAGTTTTGTGAGTGATTTCTCTGAGTTTTGAGACACGCAAACACTTTTTGCGGGGTTAACGGCTGCCTGTTCGTTAGGCAAGGCTCGACGAGCCCTTTGCTTTATAGCTCATAATTTTCCCAGCCTATGGTACCAGCCTGGATGCCAGATTTCCACGGAGCACCTTGCTCCCAACCCCTCTTTGCACCCCAAAACATCCCTACAGACATGGGAAAGATGTGACGAGGGTTTGACCACGGGCAGAGCCGTGGGGCTGTCAGGCTGCAACAGCTCTGACCTTCCAGCACCGCAGCCATCCCAGGCATTTGCTTCCTCATTAGTGGAAAGGTTAGGGAGAACGGATGGGCTCAGTGCAAACTCCCCGCGGTGCTCGCGTGACGCAGGCTGGCAAAGGCAGCTCACCCCGGCGCTCCGGCAGACACCAGCCAAAAAAGAAAACAGAGGGGAGAGCCATGGTCCCATGTGGCACAGGGGTACCCAAATCAGAGGTCCTGTCCCCTCCACCCCATGGGAACCCCACGCCGGGGTAAAGCACGTCCATCCTGGAAGCCATATGAACTCCCTGCTCTATGAGATGCTCTCGACCCTGTGGTTGACACAAGAGCTGGTGTCACCCGCTGCTGTGATCCCAGGCGCTCATCAGAGATGCTGTGGGGGCTGAAAAGGGATATCCCCCACCCCGTACCCCAGGGGTGAAGCATGAGAGCCGGCACTGAGGGAAACCACGGCCCATTTGGGGACCATCAGCCCTGCCCTGGAGAAAGGACCAGCTCTCAGGGTTGGGCAGGGCAGCCACCACCACCCAGCATGTTTGCACCAGAACAAACCGACAGCCTTAGACCCCCACCACAAAGAACCCCCCAGAGCAGCTCATGCGTGGGACAGAAAGGAGCCAGCACCCGAAGGGGCTGTGACCGCTCTTGGGGCCATCCCAGGTGACCCAGCCTGGGGCTCCATTAGTCCACGCTGAAGCCCCTCTGCAGCCCTTTTTCCTCCCATTGCATAACTGCACTTTGTTGAGCAAACCCAGCCCCTGGCAAGGCACTTTCTCCACCTCGCTGCTCTCCCGTGATATTCTCCGTATTCCTTTCGCTCGCTCCGGACAGGCTCTGAAGCACCCGGAGAGACAAACCCAACGCTTGTCCCACCCATAAAGCAAAACCCAGAATGAAAAGAAGGGGGGAATAAAAGCACAGAGTGGTGTCAGGTGCTGCTCCTGAACCCATCCCTTCCCGGTTTGCCTGTGGGGGTTTGACAAAAGTGCTTTTTGGCTGACAAAATGATTACAGGGTGCCGAGACAGTAAGTTGCACATGGATTTCTTCCCTGCATTTCAAGCAGGGCGAGGGCACGGCTGCAAAAGCAGCTGCACTTCTGGAGGGGTCACAGTGGTGGAAGAGAGGTGGCAGGAGGGGGATGTGGGGAGAGAGAGAGGGAAGGAAGGATATTTTCTGCTTGGAAAAAAAGCCAGGAGAGAGTGGGTAGGAGTGTGCGAAGGCAAAGGCAGGTGATGCTGCGGGTCCATGATGGAGTGGGGACAGGTTTGGGAGGATGCCCTGTGGGTGCCTTGGACCAGCCCGAAGTGGGAAGGGGAGAAGCTGGAGATGCTGCCTCCCTGAGCAGGGTCAGATCCTGGGGAGCAGGACCGGCAGAGCGGGGACCACATCTGCAGCATTTTCATGCTGCATTCCCTAGTGGGAATACGGACTGACCGGGGCAGAGTGACATGCCCGGGGCACGCCTGGACTCCCCGTGCCTGCAGGCAGTGGGTGCTGGGCAGGGGGGAGGAGGAGAGGAGCATTTCAGCTCCAAACTCAATCTGTTGGAGAACTTGGCCTGCTCCCCGTCACGCTGAAAATAGCACATATGTAAGGACGTGCACGCAGTGCTGGCTGTGTCCTCGCCGAGCGCTTCCTTCCTGCTGCGCTCCACGCAGCGCCCCAGCCCTCTGCCTGCCGCCTCCGGCCCCCCACAGCCCCCACAGCCCCCACACACCCCCTGGGGGCAAGTCTTGGGCGAGAGAATTTTTTTTTTTGTCTCCTCAGAGCATCCTCATTTGGGCAAAGCAGGGATGCAGAGCTGGAGCTCGGTCCTTCCACCTTCAGCCACGCTTCGCGGTTACCATGAGGTCCGTCCAGCGGCGGCATCCCCGCCGTTGTCATCTGGAGAGGGTGAAGATGAGTGTGGCTCACGGCAGGAGCTGAGCTTCATTAGAAACAGGCATCTGGCTCAAGCTCCCCTGCAGCCACCAACCTGGGCTCAGGCTTGGGATGGGGCCCTGTGCACACACGAGCATCCAGGCAGCTGCAGTAGCAGTTGGGGAAGCTCCATGAGCCCCCATTTTCCTAAAATTTATCTCCAAACCCTGAATTGGTCATATGAAAATAAAGACATCGTCCTCCTCTGCAGGGGCAGGTGCTGCCTGGCCAGGGTCAAGCCCCAGCCTGCAGGAGGATGGAGACTTAGCAGAGCACGCAGCAAGCTGGAGGATGGAGATAACCCTGGCAGTGGCAAGAGCCAACTCCTGTAGCGGAGAAGGAAGAAAAGAGGCCAAGGTCCCCACGGACATCAGGCACTGGGATAATGGGAGAGTTCTGTGGGATGCTGGGCACAGCTAAAGCACCGCTCCTCTCCCATCTGCCCTCCCCCAAAGCGGGGTTCCATCAAAGAGCCAGTAACATGGCACTGAGGAAATAAGTGGCTTCGCTGAGCGAGGTGATGACTGGGGGGATCTAGGAAGTGCAAAAAGCAAAACACAGTGGGGGCTGAGGAGGGACGTCTGGAAACCCACGCGGCGCTCGGGGTACGGCGGGACAGGGCTGCCGCGAGCACGGAGGCTGTCATGTGCTTGGTGTGTTTGGGGAGTGCGGCGTAGCTGCTGGGGGAGGATCTCAGAACCAGCAGGAGCCAGCAGCCCCCCAGCCAGGCACTCTGGTGATGCAGGGCATGGCGCCGCCGCAGCACCCGGCAGGAGAGGCGGCGCTTGGCAGAAACGCATTTTTCACCCCAAATCTCTGGGTCATGGCTTTGCGATGATGGCTGCATCACACTGCAGAGCCTGGCTGGGGACAGCAGCTGGGGGACATCACTGCCTGGGCAGGAAGCAAGCCCAGCTCTGACCCACACTCTCATCTACAGCCCACCAAAAATGCACCTGAGCATCGCCAAAACCCCACGGCTTCCCGAAGGCCTCTGAGGAACGGCATTAGCGAGCGTGCGGTATCGGCTCTCCTGAAACAAAGCCATTGTGGTCGAGACAGGATCCTTATTAATTCCTTCCTCTCTTTAATTTCCATTTTTGCTTGGTTCCCTTTCCAGCTGCTCAGGTAGGGGCTGGGTAGGAGCCCCAGCACCGCCACCCTGTGTCCCTGCAGCCACCGGCATTATGGCTCTGCGACACGGGGGTGTGATGAGAGGTTGCATCTGGGGACAACGGTGATCTCAGAGGTGCTCGAGGGAAATGGAGCCCTGGATGGGGCAGAGACCCCTGGGAGGAGGGGAATNGCCTGGAGCTGGGACTGTTTTCATTTGTGTTGCCTACAGCGCTGCGCTCTTCAACTTTATTTGCATAACAAATAATTAATAATAATTAATGACTGGGAGAACGGTGCAGTTTGCCAGATTTTGCTAATTAACAAACAAACGCCATTGCAAAAGCGAAGGCAGGCGTCACGCGGCCCCCTCTGCCACCAAGGGCAGGCTGTGGCCACTGACACAGCAGGATGGTGNGGGTGGGAGGGGAGCACTGAAACAGCAGCCATGGGCTGTCGGTGGCCTGGCAGCGGGGAGGAAGAGATGCACCGCCCTGGCTTCAGCCACCCTCCAGCTGGGAGGATGGAGGCAGGGAGCTGCCAGTATCATGAGGTAAAACATCTTGACTTTAACCCAGACAAGCACCTCCAGGGACAGAGCTGGGACAGGACCCCCTCAGCACCCACAAAACCCACCCAGCAATCACTTTTCCTGCCTCCACCAACAGCACCCACCTCAGCCCCCTGTACCGACACATTCTCTCTCACCCTTGGGTGCCCCCATCGCCCTCATCCACCAGGACCCCAAAACCCACCATTTTCCCCATTACACCCCACATCCTTTGCTCCTGCAGTCCCCTCCAGACCCACAGTGTCCATTACCATTGATGCCATCGACGTGTCCCTGGATCTCAGGGGACACTGACGGGCAGCAGCTGCTACAGCAGGGGACAGCACACAGACACTACATGGCCCTG
>VXBZ01005259.1:56608-73779 GCA_013399135.1 Heliornis fulica | reverse complement strand
TTTTGTTTTTTTTTTTTTTTTTTTTTTTCTCGCTGCTATTGGTTTTCTCGCTATCTGATCCTGAGCGAGCGCTGCAGCTCGCCGCTTCCCTGCTTTTTCCCCCCCCCAGCTCCCAGCCTTTTTGACAGGGAATGAAACACAGACACCCAGTGAGACAGGCTCCGGCTTCTACAAAGCTCCACTCCCTCCTACCGCCTTTGTCCGTGAACAGCAACTACTCCAACTCTGCCCGTAGACACAAGTGAACCTCTGCATCAGCACTTTCCTAATGGCTGCTTCGCCCGGGTCCTTCGGCCCTTCTTCTTCTTCCTCGCTTCCTCTCCTCCACCTTGATGGCTTCCGCTCGCTTTTTCTAGCCCAGCCCCAGCTCCGACAGCCACAACTGCGATGAAGCAACAACCCCTTTCCCGACGGATCCATCTCAGCTCCCCCGCGCTGGCTGCTGCGGTCGGGGGGTTGCGGCCCCGCAGTCCATCACCATCCTTTCTGGGCGCCTTCCATGAAAAATCGATGGCGGGTACCGCGTCCCCGGAGCCTTCGCGCTGCTTTTTGGCTGGTTTAAGGGGCAGGGTCTGCATGTGTGGAGAGGAGTCAGGGGTAGAGGGAGGGCTGGGAATCGAAGCCACTTCTTTTTATTGCAGGCGGGGGTTTGCTTCTCAGTGTACTTTGTTTAAGATTGATCGGAGTCCAAGTTTATTTCTTGGTGGTGAGCATTATTTTAAGCTGTTTGGGAGGCTCTGGGTATCTCCAGGTCACTCTGTCCTTACAACAGAGAGGCCTTTTTGGAGAGGGTCAAAGCAAAGCCCTGCTCCGACAGCCTGTCCCCCCCGACGGAGGGGAGTGGGTGGCAGAGGGATGCTGCAGTGGCCTCTCAACCCCAGCTGGCTTCCAGCCAGAGGGAGATACAAACCAGCCACTGTCTGTAATTTTTGCTAGATCTCCTCCAGACTTGGTTGCCACCAAGATCCCAGGGTTGCCGCTCGCTTCTTTTTGGGGGATTGATGGGTTTTCCCAGAAAAACAAAGCCACAGGCCAGAGACCTTGAGCCTCAACAGTGATGCTCAACAGTGCTCAGCTGTCACACAGCTGGCAGACCACATAAAACCCACAAACCTCCCCACCTACCCCATCTCATCACCTCCCACCCCTTCCCAGCCACCTTCTTCATCTCCCACCACAGGTCTGGGACCAACAATCCCTCCCTTTCCTCATCCCTTTAGCAACATGCAGAGCAGACTCTCCTCATCCCCAGGTCCTGTCCTCTCCCCAGCACAGCAACAGAGCACCGTGATTCCCTTCACCGCTCCCAAAACACCCCAAACTTGGTGGCATCCCGGGGCGATGCTCACAGTGCTGCCTCCTCTCCCCTGCCCCATCAATACCGAATTTTAACCAACACTTTAAAACACCCAGATAGAAAGTGCTGCAGAGCCTTGTTCTGGCAGGCATATGCTTAAACCCCTACTCTGCTGTCCCCTCCAGATGCTCAGCTAACAGCAGGGATTTGGGGTTTTGCAGGTCAGAGGGGACCCCAGCCTTCATGCCAGGCATGGTGATCGTGAACATGACCACCCAGACAATCAGAGGTGTCTGTGTCTTGACCCCAGCTCCCATCAGGCAGCACCTTGCATCCTGGCTCTCTCCTCTCCTGCCATCCTTCCCCATGCCCATCACTCATGGAAACATTCCCAAACCCAGTGCCCAGTCAACTGTGCTGGCCCCAAGCCCCCCATGCTGCCGTGCCCGCCCCCCACCAGCTCCCTCCAGCAATAAATATAATTAACATCCCCGGCAGCCTGGAAAACGGCTGTGGGGCTGGGGTAGGCAGATGGCCATGGGTCAAGGCCAGGCAGGGAGGCTCCATCCACAGTGGGGGGAGCAGCTGCAGGGTCCCCAGCCCTGGACCCCTCTCACCCACCACTCCCTGGCATGGTGCTCTGCCAGGGCTGCCAACAGCCATGTCGAGCTGCAGGATTCGGGCGAGAGGGAGATGTTTGGTCCTTGCATGCTGACACAGGCACCCTGGGGAAAAGGAGCCCTTGGGGCTGGCTGGGAGGGCAGGATGGAGCTGGGCAGGCAGATCTGGTGAGGCTGAGGGTGCCATCACCCTGCCGTGCTGGTGGCTTCCCCCTCACTGCCTGGTTCTCTACGGGAAATGCAAAGCAGCAGCCTGGGAATTCCATCCCAGCAAGTGCTGGGATTCACCCAACCCACTGGGGAGCAGAAAAGCTCCCCACATTTTATCTGTCAGCTCCAGGCATCGCAGTCTCAAGGCTGGGGAGAGCCGTGGGGAAGCCCATCACCCCCAGTGTGGGTGCAGGACCGCAGCCCCAAGGACCCCCGTGGCCTCGGTGGGCTCTTGTGCTGGGGAAGAGCTGGGGTCAGGATCCAGCCTCACCGCACAGCCAGGCCAACTTCAGACTGGAAGCCCCCTTCCCTTCGGGAGGAAAGGAGGGTGAGAGGGTGTAGACCCCGTGGGGTCTCCAGCAGGCCCCTTCCTGACGCCTGCAGCGCGGCTGCGCGGGGCCGTGAGCAAGTCAGCACAGAGCCATTAGGGCTAATTTAATCAAGACGGATGGCCCAATTGGAGGGCTGCCGCCCATCAATCCCCGCTCGAGCTGCATTAGTGTCAGGGCCCTTGGAGGAAGAGGCTGAGGGGGAGGCGCGGGGGGGAGCGGGGATGGGGAAACATGCTAAGTCACCGGTCCTCCCCACAGCGTGGGACTGCTCGGAGCTGGTACCACCACCTGGTTGTGCTCCTCAGCCTTGGTGAGCAGCCTGGCCTAGGGGACACGGTCTGCCATCCTCCAGCCCCTCCAAAAGCATCAAGCAACCTGGCTTTGCTGAACCCCAAAAAGGTGTGGGGTTGCTCACAAAGTCCCCATGCCAAGGCAGAGTTTTGCTCCCACAGGAATCTTCCCTGCTCATTCCAAAGGGTTTTGCAGCAGGAGGGAGTTGGGGTGCTGGGGAAAAGAGGCTTGAAGCCCACCCAGTAGATCACAGCAAAACAACTGGGACTCTACAAGCTGAGAAAGACCCAAGGCTGAAGGATGCAGCATCCTCCACAGAACCCCACCGACATACCCCAAACCAAAGTCATGGCAGCCCGCCACAGGGCACTGGAACATCCTGTTAGGGTGCTCTCCCAGCACCCCACTTCCTTCCCACCTCTGCTCCTAGAAAGGCCATTTTTGGACTCTGGGTTGCTATCCGGTGGCCCAAACCATCCACAAGCCCCTAGCCCCATCCACTGGGCACGGGCAGCGGGAGACACACATGCCACTGTGCCACACAACCCGAGTCAGGAAATAAGCTCTCATCTATCAAAGTTAAAAATAGCCATTGTCTGTGCCATTAGCACCCCGTGCCCCTGACTCCCGGGCCAAGCTGGCTCCCATCTCACTGCCTGCCCATGCACCGAGGCCACTGCGCTCCTGGCCTCAAAATCGGCTGCGGGGAAGGGACCGGACGGCTGCCGCCATCTGCTGCAGGCACCGGCATCGCGGTCAGCGCGGGGTGCCGGCTCTGCCAGGCCACGCTGTTGGCCGGCATGGCGGTGCCGTGGGCCAAGTCCTGGTGGGTTTTGGGAAGACAATGGGCTGGGGGATGCAACAGATGGATGGGAGGATGGTGTGGGTTTGTGGGCACCATTGACACCCCCGGAGAACTCACGGACACCCACCAAGGGAGAAAACAGTGGTGCTGGCCCAGTGCAGAGATATGATACTTGTATGATAGGGACAGGGGGCTACCTGGGGGCTTCAGCCTGGGACAGCGGTCAAGGACATCAAGCAGCAGTTGGAAGATGGAGATGTGGATGCTCAGACCTAGTATCTATGTCCAGAGCATCTCCAGGGCTGTGCCAGCAGCTGATTAGCAGGGACCGTGACCGAAACAGCTCAGGGTACAAGGAGTGATGAACCAACCGTAGCACTGCCATGGATTTTTCTGGAAAAATGAGAGTGCACATCCCTGTGTGCCCCTGGTTTCTGGCTGCGCTTCAGAGCGGCCAGGAGGTACAGAGGGCAGGGAAGGAGCTGGACTGCCGGCAGGAGGAGCACAGCAGCTGAGGTCAGCACTTGAGGTGCTTTTATGAGACAACACACAAGGTCCCAGGGACCAAAAAGCATTGATGGGGGTAAGACTCAGCCATCCTTGTGCAGGGGTGCCCAAGCGGCTCTCCGCAGGCCAGGCCCAAGTAGCACCAGGCCCAACAGGTCCCATGCCCCAGGCTCAGCACCTTTGCTTCCATTCATCCAGGAAAGAGAAGCAAAGGCAGGATTGGGCCTGAGGAACCCTCATCCAGGAGCAACAATCTGTGTCCCTTGAAAAGCCACGGAGCAGGTGAGCCATTTCTCCCCCAAAACAGCCAGCACAGGGAAAAAAAAAGACATTTGTATTTCTGCCAGACGGCCAAATGAGACACAGCTTGTAGCCAGTGAAACTCTGCAGATTTTGCTAATAGAGGATTGCTCCATCCAGCTTCCAGCTGGATTCCAGCCCCAGCCATCACAGGGACACTGGCAGCATCAGCCGTCGCATCCCAGCACCGGTGTCCTGAAGCGGGCCGGCCCCGTGCCACGCCGCAGGTTCAGGCCTGCTGCAAACCCAGGCACTGCCACGTGGCAGGGACACAGCTGCCACGCTGAGGTTTGCTTCCCCCTTTGCATCCCTCTCTTTGCTGTGGGAACCATGCTCCTGGGATTGCACCACATCCCTCGGGAGACTCTTAACATCTCAGAAAATTTTCCTTTCTATTCAGCTTAATTTCACCCATTAGAGCTTGTTTCAGCTCCCGAGGCTCCCGAGGGGATGTGACTCCCCAGCATCCTCCTCCGTTTTTCTCCTCCTTCACACGCACACCACTCACCTCAGGGAGGCTGTCCCTTGCTCCATCATGTGCAGCACTGGTCCAGCAGTCACATCCTCCATAAAACACCACCCCATTTGATGGCACGTGCATTTTCCACATGGTCATGATAGTCTTTGTAGGACTTCTGAGGTGCCTTAACCTCCCACGCTGCATGCACCACTCTGTGAAGAGCTTTCCCCTGATATCCAACCTAACCCTTCCCTCCTCCAGCTTCAATCCAACACCCTGTCCTACCACTGTTCTCCCTTGTGAAAACCCAATTCCCCTCCNCCCAGCTCCCTCAGCCTGTCCTCACAGGAGAGGTGCTCCATCCCCTCCAAGCATCTCTGTGGCCTCCTCTGAACCCTCTCCAATGGCTCCACATCTCTCTTGAATTTAGGGCCCCAGATCTGGATGCATTGCTCCATGGCCCAAGGTGGGACCTGAACCTTATCTGCAGCTGAAGAGCAGAAAAAGAGACAGTTTGGAAAAAAAAATGTGCCCTCAGCATGACACCACCACAAGATCAGGTCAGAGACTATGTCCCACTGGGGTCCTGACCGGAAAATACAGGGCAGGAGGCAAGAAGCTTATGTGCTGCTGTTGTGACCTTCCCCAGGACTTGGAGTAGCAGATGGGATTTCCCAGCCCTTGTGCATAAGTCCAGTGCAAGCTGTGTGTCCCAGACCAGCTGGGACCAGCTTTGTCTTTTTGCCACGGGATACTCCAAAAGGAACTGTGAAGGACAGATCCCCCACTGGGTTGCTCCCAGTGCTCATAGCACCCAGAAGAAACCATTGCTCCCCTCTCTGCTCCCTTCACCAGTGCTCAGCTCCCCTCTCCCTCATCCACAGGTGGATCATTTTAGGATGGGAAGGAGGAAAGAACAGCAGCAACCAGCTGACCTATGGCTGCTCATAGCAGAGCCCAGGCAGGATGGACATCCCCAGGGTCAGTGAGGCACCTTGTATAACCCAGAGGCTTTCCCAAAGGGCTCACTGCCCCTGAAGAGCCCAGACAGCTTCTTACATAAACGGCCTCAGGGCAGCACCACTGAGACCACCAGACCAGGCAGCAGATGCTCTGAGGCAAAATCCACCCTGTCCTGAGCAGACGTCACCTAATCATCCTCTTGGCTTCTTCCCAAGATGGTCTTGGGGCACACATAAATATCTTACATAAGCACCTCTGCCTGGGGTCAGATGCAGCTGAGCCTTCACACACAGCAACATCCTCCTGGATAGAGGCACAAGAGGTGGCCTGAGGGGCTTTCCCACACTGCAGACCTGCTACAAGGTTGTAGGACATGTGGGTGGCTTATCTCCATAGCTTTGTCAGAGAAGGTTCCAGGAGAAACCCTGGTGTGTGGAGAACAGCAAAGGACAGAAGAAGGGGTCAAGATGGCAAGCCACTGCTGCCATGACAGAGGTCCTTCCTCTTGGTCCCTCCTGGAGCCACCCAGGGTTGTGAGGCTGGAGAGCACTCACAGACACACACACAGATGGGGGTAAAGCAGCCAGGCTGGGGCATTAGCAGGCTGCAAAGGACAATCTGTGAGCATCTACAGCACTTGAGCTGTCAGCGCTGCCTTGCCCTCCAGGCTGCACAGTGAGGGGGAAACTGAGGCAGGAGCTGTGCTGACAGATGCCAATTCCTCCTTCAGTGTCCTCCCTCAGTGCTGGCATCTCCAGGGGGTTTATCCACGTACCTCTAAAAAGAAAAGTGGGCTTGGGGACCACTGTTGCCTTTACCTGCCAGCACCAGGCGTAGGTGCCCACCCAGGGCAGGATATCTCCTTCCAACCGAACCAGATCACACCAGAGCATGGCAGGTTCAGATGTCAGCAGGAGGATGCTCAGAGGCACAGACAGCAAGCAGCTGAGACAGCAGACAGGACACAGCCTGCCCTCTGCCTGCCCCAGCCTCCCTGCTCCTCTTTGACAGGTCACTTGAGCACTGCAGCCACCAACAACTTGACCCCATCTTTCACAGGAGGCATCTCACACCAGCCCTCCCTGCTAAATAAACCAGCCTCGATGCTACTTGCACCACCCGGGCTGGTCCTGGATGAGGAGCGATGCTGTCCCTGCAGTGATGGCACCAGCAGCACTGTCACCCCCAGGCTGAGCTGGCCATGCCACTGTCAGCACGGGTTTGGGCAGAAAATGAGTCAGGTGGAGAATTTGGGTCTCTGTCACTGCAGCTGGCAGCACTAAGTGACACTGGGCAGCCACAGGCCTCAGAGCCAAGTGCTCCAACTTTGCAAACAAAGCTGAAACAACACAAAAATCCCAGTTCCCACCCTCGACTCAAAGCCACAGGCAAGACCTGCAGCAGGACCTGGGCTGTGTCAGGGAAGCTGGAGCGGGAAAAGGGAAGTCTGGAATGGCTGAGCTTTAGGAAGTTAAACTGATCATTTGTCTGTGACAAATATTTGAAGGGTGGGGGCTTGGAGAAGAGGAGTTTGGGGGTGCCCAGAGCTGGGAGGTTGCAGGGTTGAGCTATCCTTTGGCTTGCTGAGCAAAAGAAAAAGAAATGTGTACATTCAGATGGAGGCAAATTATCTCTAAGTGAAAGACCAAATTACAAAGGTTCGTTCCACGAAGCTCACAACAGTTTGTACAATGCAAAACAAACCAGCATCTCAGCATGCTATTGCCCCATTTGTAAAATCACAGCTCTCCTCTCAGTGAGCCAAAAGGCATTTTCCAGACCAGAAAAGGCAAAGCCTCATCTAAAAACAGAAATTAATCTCCACACGGCGCGTTCTGACTACCCTCGAAACAAAAGCCTGGCGTCTCTGAAAGCCAAGGTGAGGCACCACGATGGCCTCAGACATTTCCCTTCCCCATTTTGTGCAAACACATGGATTCTCCAAACACTGTGTGAGCTTGGGACCGGTGCCAACCTCTGCATCGCTGGTGCTGAGCACACACAGCTGCCGGCGCACGCCGGATCGAAGCCGCAGTTGTGACCGTAAGGGCAGAGCACCCCAGAAAAGCCGAGGGCAGGGAGCAAATAAAGGGGTGAGAAAAGGCTCTTTCTCCTCTCTTGGGGTGCCCATCCCTCTGGGGTGAATTAGGGAATCCTGGGTGGGATATGGGCTTTGCAGGACAGATTACATCAGGTGATGCCTGCTGCCCTGTGATGCCTCAATGCAATGAGCTGCAAAGCCCAGGGAGGTGTAATTCCCAAATGGAGCTGCTAGGGATCTTCCTACACCCCCTTTTTCAGAGGGGGCCTCACCCTCCTGCCATGCACAGGTGGCATGTGCACCTCAAATGGGGACAGCAAGCGTGAGAAGCATGGAGCATCGCATAGGAGAGGTCTAGTACCCAGGGAAGGTGTGATCCAAGTGCCTGGGAGAACAGGAAAGTCTTCTCTTTGCTAGAGCAGCCTGTGCCTTCAGTTCAGCCCCACTGGGCAGTAATTTGGNTATATATATATGTACTTCCCTAAGGACTGCAGCCCACAGCTACCTGCCACACCAGGCACCCTGCACCTTTCAAAGACTCATCTCTAGAATGTCTTGACTCTTTCCTCTCTTTTCCTCCATTCTGGATGCTGGATAATAAAAGACAAAGTACCAAAGGGCTTCCAGACCTCACCCTCAAGGGACCGGGGCCCTTAAACACCTTCATCCCCCTTGATGTAATGGAGCTTCCCAGTTTAAATTTTTGGGTTGCTTTATCATGGAATCAAACTCTGCCTCTCCCCAGGGGATGTTCCACCTCAGTTCCATTAAAGAAAAGAAGAAGAAAATGTTAAAAGCCCCAGTGTTTAACAAGACAGCTGCAGGGAGGCTACTTGACTGATTGAGTTTTTACCTGGCCCTTACAGGCAAGCTAAAGTACTTAACATAGAAATGAGGTTTAGTCACAGCAAGGCATTTGGGATTAGAGTTGGCTGGAGAAACTCTGATGGAACTACATATTCCTCCAGAATATGCACTCCTGTCAAAATTGAAATGCTTTGTGAGATTGAATAGGTTTAGCCAGAAGTTCATTTTCTAAAGAAAATCAGGGAGCAGATATGGAAAAATATGTTGACTGGGAAGAAAAAAAAAAAGTGCTTTTACTTTTGACCTGTTCTGGTGTGTACATTGTTGGAAAGTTTTTTTGTTTCTCCTTTTTCAAGTCACACATTGCTCTGAGAGGAACCTGAAGAACTATTTTCTCCCTAATGACAAATTTATCCAAACTCAGCAATTCCGTGCTCCCTGCTGGCTCACAAGCTGGTAGCCCTGAAGACATTTATGGCTCTGCAAAAGATGCTCATTGTTGCACTCCAAGGCCAGCACAACTTAATAAAGACATGCTATCAAAACCCACCTGGAGTGAGCCTGGGGAGGCAAGGAAAGCCCAGCAGGACCTGAGCAGGCAGCATAATTGCTAACAGAGCAGCAACAACCTTCACTAAGGTGAGTCTGCAGCAGCAACAGGGAATTTTTCACCCCAACCCCACACCTTTGGGGAGCATTGTCCCACCAGAAAGCAGCAGAAGGGATGGGGAGCCTCTCAGCATGGAGAAGGTGGAGGAGTATATGGATTTCTATCCTGGATGACAGCCTGGGGGGTTCTGCAAACCCACTGGTTTCCACAAGCCCACTGGTTTCCACTTCCCTCTGCCAAAATCCAACATTACTCTGCTGGGGTAAGCCTGTAACTTGAGTCTCCTGGCAAACACTTGTTTTCCCCAAGCTGACAGGTAAAATGTCAGGATTTCATCTGGAGGTGAGGATCTCCGCTCCGGTCAGACTCACGCTGGGTTCTCGGGCTCCTGTCTCAGCACCAGTGGGGTGATGATGGCCAGGACTTCTCTGAGCCAGCACCCTTGAGCACCTGCCCAATTACCAGATAGGGGAAGGAGCACAGGGACTTTGGGGTGCTGGAGCCTGCAGCAACCCCCAGACCAGCCACATGGATTTGCACAGCCCTTCCCCAGCATCGCAGCCCACAGATGCCTGCAGCCACCTCTGTGCTTATTTAGCAAATGCCAACAGCATCCTTTGCTCATCTCCGGAAGGGAGAGACTCCAAACCCCCTGAGATCACACTTTCTATCAGGCTGCTGCAGCTTGGTGTTCCAGCAGCCCTGCCTGGACCAAGAAAGCTCAGAGGAGACATTAGTCCAGCAGCAGGCTGCAGGCAGAGATCCTGGAGCCAGCTACAGCCTATATTACAACGAGCCCCCTTTCCCAAGGGCTGCAAGCCACACAAGCAGGTTTTGGTGGGACAACCAGCAGCCCACAGTCCAGGGGAGCAAATTCAGTTATCCCCCATCCCTGCCAGCTGCTCGCTGCCGCTGAAAACCAGGAGGGTTTGTGCCAGACCCCGGGCTGGGAGGTGCCCTTGAGCCTCCTGACTATCGTCCCTGTAGCCCAGCTGCGTGCCCAGCCATTCAAACCAAGCAGTGTTGGAGGGTTTTGTTTTTGTTTCCCACCCCCCCTCTTGCTTTGGGATGAGAGGACCTTTATAAATGACTTCCGCTTAATCTCATTGCCAGGCGGACATCGTTGGGTTCTGCCGTCACATCATGCGCCGAAGACAGGCAGAGTTTTCTGCCCAGACTTAAAAAGAACATTGTTTGTAGAACAGAGCGAACAACATGTGAAAAGGAGAAGGGAAAAAAAAAATAAAAAGAGATGAGCTGTGTGATGTTTGCTGGAGGAAAAACCCACTCGTTTGTTTGGACGAGGATTCTCGGCACGTACAATCTCGGGAACAAAAGACGACGCTTGTTCTCTGCTGTGTTTGTGGGAAGAGTCCTGTAAATATTCAGTGGAGTTTGTTCTGTGGAGATCACCTGTCTACCTCCAGAAACCACTCCCAGAAATCACTGCTGAAGGGTCCAACCCTCACATAGCCCCACAGGTCCAGACCCCAGGCCCTTCCCTTTACAGTCAGTAGGAAACAAACAGACATAACTGCAATAATAAAACTCCTTTGGGCAGAAGTTTGGGGAATAAACACAGCTCCATCTGACCTTGCTGGTACTCAACTAGATGTAGGTCAAATATTTTAATTGCCAAGTCACTAATCCCCCACATGCAGCATTTCAATATTTGTATTGCTGCGGACTTACTGCCTTCTGAAGCCGCAGGGGGAAAGAAATAACTGCCTGGATTGATGGGCTAGTAATTTCTGCCAAAATAGAGAGCTGGATACAACCACTCAGGATGAATGGTTGTGACTGCAGGGAGAAGTGAGTGGAGCAGGGGGGAGTTGCTGCTCCACCAGCTGCATTTCTAGTTGGATTCAAATCTTTTGCTTTGAAATAGTGTTTCAAATGGGGCTGCAGGGGCTGCATCCTCCAGTATCTGAGTACAACTGTCCCAACTGACACAGGCAGCCCAAACGTACCCTTCAAATCTCTCCTCCATCACCACCCAAAAGTTCCAAGAAAAGCTGCAGGTTAGTTTGATAAGAGACCAAGCAGAGAACCATCCCAGCAGCACGAGCTCTGGTGAGCATCTCGAAGGCTCGGTGGCTCAGCACTCCTGCAATGCAGCCACCTCCTCCAGGCTGCAGCACTTGCTGCATCCCAAGACACCTTCATCAGGGAAAGGACTAGCAAATTGTATCGATGATCCCCAAGGAATCTGAAGAGATGGAGTGTAACTACCCATGATGGAATTTGGCTTGTCCATAAAAAAAAAAAAAAGCACTACAGCAGAAGTCAAGACTCCCAGGTCAGGCAGGGACAGATGGGGGAGAGGGCCCTGAATCATCAGCTCCAGACCCTGCTATCACTGGCAACTCTGCCACATAATCCAATTCGGAAATCTATCATGGAAATCTTAAAATTAGCTCAATTTTCTACCCCCCTGCAACTGCTGCTGGCATCCTGTTCTGTAGCTACCTCCTGACAGCAGCAAGGATGCTCCTCTCCAGGCGTGCCCACCCTGGGATGGGCTTCCCCACATGTCTGGGCACACAGAGGTCCCACATGGGCATGAATCATCCCGGGGATGGCTACTCAGCTGGGCACAACCAGCCTTAGCTGAGTAACAGCATCATTTGAGAGAACAGAAAAAGAGGTGGGGGGAGCATGGTGTAGAAAGCATCGTGTTTTCAGGCCAGAATTAAAAGGTCAATTACTTTGTAATCACCCGGGTACAGGAACAGTCTTGCTCATTCAAACAGGGCTTAACGAGACAAGGTCCTGGCCCAGAATAGGCACGTTGCTGCAGACCTGAGAGCAAATAAATTCTGATGAAGACAAGTTGCATCATTAAAATAGAGTGGGCTGGATTCTGCCCTTATATCTACCCCTGTAAATCCTGGACAAAGGATTTTCTAGATTACACATGCACATTCCTTCCCTGCTGCTTCATTAAGTAACACACAGCACCGTTCCCAGTGTGTGCCGGAGCACGGGGGCCTCACCGAGGGGGCAGCCCTAGGGGACAGCGGGTGCTTTGGATCTTGGGGCTGTCCAGGATAGAAGATACTATGGAGAAAATAGTGGGTTTTCCCCCTCCCCCACTGTCAGGATGGAGAGCTCAGGTTGTGACAGCAGCAGTTCACAGCGTTTGATACACGGCAAGAGAAGCCAGGCAGGTTGCCTTGGCTGCACCTGGGACACAATGTTGTCTGCTGGGACATCACAGGGTGACACTACATTTCCAGTCTCACTTCCACAAATATAAGAATACTTTGATTTAATTTTTTCCCCTCCCTCTGCTCACTCACACAGGTTTGTTTTTCACACAGAGCAAGGGACGCCCCGATTCCAGGATGCAGGAGGAGAGGCTGTGCCTGCTGGGGTACAAGACTCACGCCCCTCCTTTGCTCCATCCCACACATCTGTCTGCTGCTGATGAAGCAGCTGGTGCAATTGCCCAAAGCCCATCCCATGGAGAGCAGGATACAACAGATGATGCCGGCCTCTGGACCAGGCTGGTCCTTCAGCACATGAAATCTCACCGGTGTCCCACAGGGACAATTATCAAATGGCAGAGTTAGTCATCCTGATCCAAAGCCATTAGTTACAAGACAGGGAAGAAGGCTTAAAGCTCTTATGCTTGAGCATGTTAGCTCAGCCCTTTAGGGAACTCCTGATGTGCCAGAGCATCTAATCTCTGCAAATCACTTTTATTCTGCCTTGCTCTGGGTTTTCCTTTTTAATCAACTTAATCTTTATTCATGAGGTGTGTTGCTACATTACAGAAACGCCCAGATCCTGAGCATCAGGCCCAAGCAACGGATATTGGGGAAACATGGTGTTTGTTCCAGCCAGGGCTTAAGGTCTGGAGCAATTTATCTGGAGCCGTGGCAGGCCCTAGCACTCCTCCATGTCCCAGCAGGGAGAAGGAGGAGGTGGGAAACAGCCCAAGTGCACAGAGGACAAGTGCTACACCCCGAGGCTGGCAGGCTTTGATCAGCACGTCTCATCACTTAATCAGCGAGGTCCATGCTCACCTCGTCTTGCCGATGGAGCCTTTCTAAAAAAAAAACCCTAAAATAAATTATTTGAAATAAAAATAATAAAGGGATCAAAGAAATGTGAGGCCAGTGAGTGACAGCAATGTGAAACAAAGAACAGAGGAAGTGCTAATGGGATTTCAAGGGGAGAAGCGGGGCAGGAGGGAGGCTTCACTCACGGGGAGAGCAAAGAGCTGGGGTGCCCCACACCCTGTCCCCACACAGGCTCAGCCCCAAGCCATCCCCACCTATGGCAGAGTTTTACAAGCCATCTCTGGAAGGGGACGTGGGCAGAGTGCAGGAGGACTGGGCAGAGCTGGACACCCAGCACAAGTTACCAAAATTGGATGGAAAACACCGCTGCTGGCACTCCTGCTTGGGGAAGAGGGCAGCAACTTTCACACACGCTTCCCTGGAAGCAGAGGGACATCAATTAGGGGTCCCAAAGGGATGGCCAAGCATGACCCCATCCCCACAATCAGCCACAAAACACCCCCAGTTTCCCCAGTGCCAGGAGCCTGCAGTTCCCTCACTCACATCAGAGGATCAGCCAAAATCCAAAAATACTAATGGGATTGTAATTCCTCTAATGAGCTGTAATTAATTAATTACCCTGCTAACACAAGACTTTTCCAGTTTTTGGCAAACACAGTGCCATTTCATAGCGAAAGGGAGACCCCTCCCCATCACCATCAAGCTCTGATGGCCACCACAGACAAACCCCATCCTTGCTCTGAGCACACTCACTTTTTTGCCCAGGGAGCAAAAACAGCAGGGAACAAACACCACAGTTCCCCTTCTGCCTCATTCCAACTCCATATCGTAAGGAGGAGACCCTGGAAACAGCCACACAGCTCACAGATCCCTCTCAGATTATGGGCAACCAGGTCACAGACATTAATCTGGAGGGTTCACAGACATCTCCTCCACCAGCCCCTTGAGAACATCAATTGTCTCTGGCAAAGTTAACAAGGAAAACACACCATGAGCAGACAGAGGTACCAAGACCCTCTGTGGTCCCCTGGGAGGAGGAACACAATGATGGAAAGTCCCAAAAGCACCAAGGATGGAGGCAAAGCAGTCTGGGGAGGGCAGAGCCATTATCTGGGCTGTATTAAGCAGCACCACTGCCCTGGGATGCTGGGAACTGTGCTGCAGCCTCCCACACACCCTGGATACAGGGTTGTGCCCATGCATGGCAGCCACGCTTGATGAGTACCTCAGTCCAGCCACCTCTCCCAGCCTGGCTCTCCTCCACACAAATCCTGCCTTCCCACATCTGCTCTCCAAGAGCATCCCCCCATGGTCCAGGGGAGCTTTGCTCAACATCAGCTACCCCCCAAAACAGTCCCAAGAGAGGGGAATCATCACACAAAGCATGGTGTTTTATAGAGCTTGGGAGGTGGTGTGGAGCCAGCTCTGAGCAAGGGTTACTCGTTACCTTTGTCTGGCTGCGGAGGCTGAACAGGAGGGTTCTTCTGCAGGAGCAGATGGAGCCGACGTGCCTGGGAGCCAGCCCAGCCCTGCTGCCGTGACAGACTGTCCCACGCTGCCTCCCCCAAAGATGCTGTGCTGAGACCCACCTCCCAGTGCAGGAAGGAGGGTGAAGGGTACCTAAAGGGCTGAGCACCAACACAACTCATCCCACCACCAAACACCACACCTAGCAGCCCTTACCTCACTTTTCTTCTCATCACCACCATCCTCCAGCACCCAATTCACCCACCTTGTTCACTCCTATATATAACCCAGCAGGCTGGGGAGGAAGCTGCCTCTCCACTCAGTAGGCTCAGCTGGGCAGGGTACACCATCTTCCCTCTAATACTCCCAGCAATTAAGCTAATTGCATCCCCCTGGGTAGCTGATGCTGGCTTCCCAGTCCTATAGGACTGCCCCAGGGCAGAGGTTCTGGGTCCTTCTATGCTTTGGTAGAGGGGAGATACAAGTCCCTTGAATAAAGGATGGAATCCACCAGGTAAAACTCATTAGAAGTGTTATTTGCTCTTAGAACCTTCTGGAATGTGCAGCAGCATCCAGGTTAGGAGCAGAGCCTGTCCCTCCATGGGGCAGCAGAAGTTTTGTCTGGTGGGGTAGGGGATCCAGGAGTGGTTTGGGGCTGAGAATGGGGGTAAGAGGTGCTCAGCCAGCCCCTCTGCCTTCCCTGGCTGCATCTCCAGGAGCAAGGTGCCGTTCGCGTGAGGAGGCGGGTGAGCGGGGCCGCGTGAGCCTGGGCTGTAGCCGGCGCCGGGTGCTGGTGTGCCAGGACTGCAGCTCGGCAATCAATCCTCCCCCGTGACACTGCCTGGGCCCGGGCACAACTGAGCATTACCTTGATTAAGAGACGGGTTCATGCAGCGCTCGGTCCCAGCAGCCTCTCGGGAGAGCAAGGCAAGACCGTCCCTGCCATCGAGTCCAGCTCCCACAATTGTGGGTGACAGCGGGGAGCCCAGCAGGTCCCCAGGTCACCGCTCAGCACCATGGGCCACCCGCTGCATTAGACTCCCTGGGACCATCCCTCCTTGCCAGGCAGCCAGAGGTTGTTTCCCTCATTAATCCAGCACTTGCTCCTCCGAGGATGCTCCTGCGCTTTCAAAGCGACGCCTGCTTTGTCGCCTGACTTTGCAGACACAAAAGACCCTGTTCTCTGTGCAGTGCCACCAGCTGGGTGCCTGGCCTGGGCGTGCACCCCTGGGTGCAACCCTGGAGCAGAGCTAATGATGCCCCTGGCTGCCCTCTCCTGCCCCTGTCCCAGTTTCCAGCCGCCTTTCACCAATTTTGCTTTTCAAAGAGACTGTTTAAAGAAGTTTCTTTCATGACATTATGACTGTGATGTCTTGTGTTTTGAAGGCCACTTCTGGGTGGTCTCAGAGCTGCCCAGGCACAGGACTGTCCTGTCACAGGCAGTCCTGTCTCCCAGGCTGGTCCTGTTTGTGCCGGTCCCTCTCCTGCCCACCCCTGGAAGCCGTGACACAGAAACCATCCCCCTGTTCCTTATTCCCCCTCATGTTGTTCTCACACCTGCTTCAGTTTGCTCAATGCCACATGTTTTATTACCATCTCTGGAACATCACAGGTGAGATTCCCTAGAAGAGGAAATATTCAGCACCCCGAGCTTCTCCCGGGTGTCACCAAACCCAGGGATAACTGCAACCACCCTCACCCCCACGCAGGAGCTGGGCAGAAGCCAGCCCTGGCCCTGTCAGCTTGCCCTGGTCCCACTGAGCACATTAGGTGTGCTTCAGACGTGCCTCTTATCACAACCCCTTTAGATTTGGGCCTCTGACCAAGCCACGAACTTGTGCTACTCCACTGGCAGCTGCCAAGATCTTCTCAGTGTCCACCAGCGGGAGGGGGTTGAGCCGCTGCGGTTGCCCGGCTGGCGGGTGTCCACCCTCGGCGCTGCCTCTGGATTTTTGGTGTCCTCTGAGCATGGCACAGGGTAGCAGGGCCCACCCAACAGCCGAGGAGATCCAGCACCGTGGATGGTTGCAGGGTGGAGAAGAAGGACTCTCAGCAGTCTAAGCTTGGCCCCATGGGCTCCCCACGCCGCCCCAATTCCCCGCACCCGGTGTCAGGATGATGAAGGGAGCTGAGCGAGCCGGAGCAGGCGTAAGCACCCAGCAGCTCCCATAATTAATGGCACCACCAGCACTTCCCTGCTGGGTCATGAATAAAACATCCTTTCTGAGGACCCAAACTCTGTAAAAAAAAATCTCTTTTTCTTTTTTTCCCCATTAATTAATTTTGATGGGACATTGTGTTTTTGTTATTTTCTCCTCCTGCTTAATCAGGGGGGTGAAAGCTGGTCAGACTGGCACCCCATTACTTAGAGGGACAGCAGAACTGCCAGGGAGACTTCCCCTCACAAATCCACCCACCTCTGCAGCTCCAAAC
>VXBZ01005259.1:36276-56541 GCA_013399135.1 Heliornis fulica | reverse complement strand
TTTTTGGCATTTCTGAGTCCTTCAGCATCCAAGAGCCTCTCCTGGAAACCAGCCTTCCCAGGCCCTCTCCATCCTGCAAACGCTTTTGCCGCATACCTGGGTTATGGATGTGAGGTTATTGGGTTTATTTACGAAGAAGGGGCTGCACCTTGTCCCTGACCCCCTTAGTCCAGAGGAGGAGGGAGACGAAAGGGCAGTCTAAGCCAAGGGCACTCAAAGGATACAGAGTAACTCCTGGCATGACTGTCAGCACATCTGGAACATGGTTACCCTACTCCTGGTTGCACCAGAGCAGCTGTGGCCGCCCCTGGATCCCTGGCAGGGTTCAAGGCCAGGTTGGGATGGGGCTTTAGGCACCCTGGGCTAGGGGAGGGTGTCCCTTCCCATGGCAAGGGAGTGGAACTAGATAGGCTTTGAGGTCCCTTTTAACCCAAACCATCTATGATTCTACAATCACCATGCCTCAGTTTCCCCATCCACTGAGGTTTTCCCCTCCCTGCCTGGTTTCGACCTTTGGCTGGAGCAGCAGCTGCTCACAGGGACCAGCTCAGGGCAGCGTGGGTGGCTGCAGGCTGCTCCCAGCTGCAAGCTGGACTTTGTCCTCTGCCCACCCACCCTGCCACAGCTCATAACCATACCTCCTCGATCCCAACCAAGAACCCCCTGTGTCTGCCAGGGTCGTGTCTGCAGCATCAGGGCTCTGCACTCCCAAGTGTTTGTTAGGAAGCTGAGCACCGTGTTTGTGCCACACACTGGTCCTACCCAGCAGCTTCTGCTGGGCAAGCAGTTCCCATTGCCACTTGGCTTGGGGACTGACAGCAAGGGCTGAGCAGAAGAGAGCTGATGCCTGCACACATCCAAGTCTCTGAGCATCTCCCTCTGTGGAGAAAGGTGAAATTCCACCCCTGGCGTCGCTGGCTCCGATCCAGAGGAGCTGCATCAGCAGAGCTGTGCCAGGTCAGGATCAGACCCAAAGCTGGGTTTGCCATTGCAGAAGCCTCTCAGCCACCCCAAGGGCTGCTGCCAGCCCAGGCTGGCTGCCAGCCAGCAAGAGAGGATGCTGCCCTGCGCCAAGAGCTCGTGTGTGCTGGGACTGTGGCGCCGGGAGCTGAGCTCAGGGCTATGCCATGCTGGGCCACTGCAGCACGGTCCCCTTGCAGGGGACCACAGCCCAAACTTGCATTCTCTGGGTGGTTACAAGATGTGGTTCTGTGGTGCAGCACTTGGGCTGAGTAACAGCACTGACCCTGCCACCCCTGGCCAAGGGGGCCTCTAACAAGAGACACCAGCTCTGGGAGACACAGCAATTTCCTGTCAGAGCAACAAGCACTTTACTTCTCACTGGATCCTCTGCCAGCCAATTTTCTCTCTCTGGGCTCCTTCCAGCCCCTCAGTTCATCCCCTCAGCATGGCCCAGGGCTGCAGCCAGCCAGCAGCAGACCCAACCTGCTCCAGACCATTGCTAGCACTGGCTGAGCCCAGCTCTCATCCTGCAAGATGCCTTCTCCTTTCCTTGCCCCAGGGGGTTGATGGCATCCTCTGCCTGTCCTTCCTTGCTTCTCTCTGCCCTAAGATCCTGAAAATGTTTGTCTCTCCACGAGATCTGTGCTATGACTCTCAAAAGCTGGAGTGTAAGTGCTTGAAGTGCTCTAAAGGGAAGAACCAGCACCTTTAGCACTAGGAAATATGTAGTTGCATCCACTCACAAGCTAAGGTGAGGGCCTGCAGCAGGAAAGGATCTTCTAGTAGCTTTGTCACCACAGTGGAAGTCCAGAGCTAATAAAGGAAATTGATTCTGCCAAGGTGGAGAGGAACTAAGGAGAGGGAAATGAATGAGTAATCTAACCAGGACCACTAAAAATCCCCTAGTCCTCTACAATAAAGCAGAGATTAGCAGGAGAATTTGCAGCTTCACTGCAGACTGGGACTCAGATCTACCACTGAGGTACCACACGGGTTTGGGTGAACCACTTTATCCCATCCCTCCTGTTTCCCTGTCTGGGAAGCAGAGACTGTCTTGATTCCCCAGTAAAAGCTGAATTTGGTGATGGCTGTGAAGCCTTTTGAGATGCCATGAGAGGCAGATAACAGCATGCCAGGGTGGTGGGGATCAGCAGGTACCCCTTGTGCTCCACTCTGCCCTCGGATGTTCTTATCAGCCTCAGCTAATTGCTCATTTGATGCCACTGGGATTCTGGCACAGGATCAGCCCCAGCCCCACACCACATCATGCAGGGAGGCAGTGAGGGCTACAGCAGCCCCTGGCTCTGCCAGCCCCGTGCCCACCACAAGGCTCCTGGCCCACCGAGACAGCAGTGCCCACCCAAAACAGCTTTGAGCCACACACTGAAGCTGACAGACGTCCTGCTGAGCAGAAGACTTTTATAAAGACAGTGAGATCGAGACCTCAGAGTAAAGCAAAGAGAATACAGGGCATACAGACATGAGTTCTTGCAAAACTCAACTGACTGATGGCTGGGGTCTCACCTCCAGCAGTGTCACAGTGAACCCTTCCCTGCTCATGTGTCCCAGGCACCTTCTGTATCTCCCCAGGGATGGGAATCAGCTTTCCTCACCCTGGAGACACAGCAGGGACTGGTGTTTGCTGGGCACCAGTACCACGAGGCAGCGAGTGCTCCCAAACCCTCCTCAGTACAAATAATAAAGAGGGATTTGAACTGGCCAACAACGATGTAACTGAAACAATCCCAAAGGGAGCATATTTTTATAATCCGTGGCTATAAGGGAAAGGGCAGGAAACCTGATACATCACAAATCACTCTCCTGTCATTTGCTGTAATCTAGAAATGCTCCATTAAAAATACGAGCAGCCCCGTCTGCCGGCAGCGAAGCAGAATCGAGGCCAGGGCAGGGGGCAGCTCAGGTTCGGGTCTGGCTGCCAGGTAGATGGGAGTCTCAGAGGCTGGTAAGTGCTGCACTGCTCTGCTACAACTTATAAATACACAGAGCTGCCCAGCCCAGTGACATCCATCCCCCACCACCAGCAGACGCAGCTGGGGGGAGATGTCTCCCTCCCTCCTGGCTGGCCCCGCTGAGCTCGGACACTCGGTGAGGAATGGTCTCAGGATGGACCCTCGGGCTTGCAGTCCATCCCCAAAATTGCACTCCCTGGATGAGGAGGGGTCCTGGGTCCTGGCTGCCTGCAGTGAGCAAAGGGTTCCTGTTCCCTGGACAGCTAGAGGGGGGTGAGGGGAACCCCACCTCTGCCGATCCCCAGACCAGGGCTCAGCACCACTGGGCAGCCTGGCTCCCTGGTCTGGCTGGTGGCAGAGCATAGTGCATGCAAGGACAGCACACCTCCTCCTCGGGGTGTTTGCTCTTAATGAACCAGACCCAGCACTAACGAGGTCAGAAAGTCATCTTCTCTTCCCTCAGTCACGGCCATGGCTGCTGCAAGGTCCCCACAGCTTGCTGCTGAAGTCAGAGCAGCAAAAGCCACCAGCTAACAGTGATTCACCTGGAGAAATGAGGTTCTGTGGCTCTTCACCACTTCAGCACACAGTGAGTCAATAATTACAGGACAGCCAAAAAAGCTCACGGACGTCGAAGGACTCCAGGGCTTCTGAAAGAAGTGTATTTTCTCAGGGAGCACAGATGCCCATTGCAGAGGTTTTCCAGGTGAGCCCTTTGACATTTTCCACTTTCAAACCCAGAGGACAGAGCAGCTCAAGAAGAGGCAAAAAGCACCCCAGAGAGGATCAGGAGCCTCCTCCCTCCTTCCTTCCCCAGGTCCATTGGTGTTTCTGTCACCACGAGATGTATTTTCTCACATCTCTCCCACAGAAGGACCAAACTCCCTGGACTTCCCCAGCTCCAAGCACGGTTCAAAAGATCTGGGGGTCCCAGGCATCCCCTGGCCATGGGAAAAGCCCAGGGCTGGGTGAGGTACCCCCACCCCAGCACCCTGCCACACCATTTTCTGCAGCCAGTGCACATCAGCTTGCTCAAACAAACCCCATCTGGGCTGGTTATTTGCAGAGGATGTTTGCTCTGGTGCAGAAGGTGATTTGGTGCTGGAACTTTAAACAGGATGGGGAAGGGAGAACCATACAGGGTGTCCTAGAGACAGCCCTGTAGGTCCTTCCTGGAGTCACACAGCAGCACCTCTTGACCCTGGGACACCATGAGCACCTCATTGACACAGCCATAGAGAGCCACCAGCCTCAGAACAACCTGCCCTGCAGGGTACAGGAGGCTCAAAATGACTTGTCCATACACAGAGTCAAAAAATCCCTAATGGTGACCAGAAGTCCAGTGAGTCCCATCACATCTCTACATGTATGAACAGCCCCCAGCAACAAGCACAGCAAAGCTGCTGGCAAGCTGGGGCTGGGCAGAGCAAGGGGAACCCTCTGCAGAAACAGTTCCTGCATAAGCAGACACCTGCTCTTGCCTTGTTGCTCAGCTGGGAAAGAAAAGCTCTGCTCAGGGGCTGGAGCACGTTGCTGCACCCCAAGGTAGACCAGAAAACCACCCCACGTCCCTTCAAGCATTGAGATAATCCCCAGGCCACCACATCTATTCTTCCCCTCACCATTGGGAGCAGACAAGGAGAATAGCCCTGGAGAAAAACATCTGGTTTCCTCCCATCCCGCCATGGGACCAGGATGGCTGGTTTGTTCTCCAAACCTCTAGGACACCTTCAGCAGGCATGGACTGTTAGAGACCATCTCTTTGAACCTCCACCTTCTTGAAAGGCAAGGAGCCTCCTGGACCATGACAGGAGGTGGGGCATGGCTAGACCAGCTACATACACCTGTCCCATCCCAACTCACCCAGATGGACTCACATTCACTCAGCTCCTTCCTTCTCAACACCCTGAAGATGGCTCCTGGAGCTCTCTTCTGTCTCCTACCTCCAAGCTCTGGTGAAGAAAGATCTTGCCTCTTCAGAGCCAGCCCTCACCACCTTCTTCTGCTACCGGAGCCCAGAACCGACCACCATGTGTCCACTCCTTCCATGGGTGAGGCTGAGGAGCTGAGGAGCATCAGCAGCTCAGAGAAGTTGTTCCCTGGTGAATGGATCAAGAGTAGGGAAAGGGCTGGGGAAGTAGGAAAACCTGCATTCCAGCCAGCAACGCTTGTTCAACCGCTGGTTAGTGGCTCCACAGGAAACACCTTCCCATGTTCACCTGGAAAGACATGTTCCCTGCAAGGCAAGGCCACCAAGGACAGGGAGTGGATGGGAGACTGCAGGAGATACACCCCTTTGCAGATGCAACCTCCTCTTAGCCACAGCTGTTGGAGGAGAAGAAGCTGCCAGCAAGTCCAAGTCCTTCAGCTCTCAAGATGCTTCTGCTCTCTGGTGTCTACAACATCTGTTCCTAGAGGAGAATGGGCTTTCTCACCTGGGACTAACCCAACCTGAGCTTGGTACTTCCAGTATTTGCTGTTATAATCCTCCTTCCTGCTCTGCAGTTGTACTTTAGACTGGAGCTGTGGAGCCCTACGAGAGGCTTTGGAACAACCGCTGCTCCCTGCCACTTCCTGAGCTGTCCCTGGGTCAAGCAGTGCACAACCAGAGCCCTGTGGGGTGTCCAAGCTGTGTCTGGTTCAGACCAGCAACATGGGTGAGAAATTCTTGGGCCGTGAAGCTCTGGGCCTTCTGTAGCTCTGGAGTTAGTTTGACTTTCAGAGCACGGTCAGACCTTGGGAGTATATGTCGGGGGTAAATAAGTGGTGGAAAGGTCCCCAGGCTTCACCATAAGGTCACCTGGACACCTCAGCACTGGTGATGTCCCCAAAAGGGATGGCTGAAAGCATCCCAAAGGGCTGGGGACAGCAGAAATCTGGAGCAGGAGATTGGGACAACATCATACCCAAACAGGTCTCACCTGCTTTGCATAGAATAACCCAAACCTGCCTGGTCCCAGTCATGGCAGACCTGCTAGGTGACAAAGAGAACCCACCTAGGCTGGTCCTACCACGGAACTCTTGGCCACCCTCCCACTGCCAGCTCTCACAGATGAGATGATGTAGTTGCCATGCCTTGGGACACAACACCCATGGCCCCCATGGCTCTCCCCTGGACTTCCCCAGCAGCACCAGGTGCAGCAGAAGGCTCCTGGCTCTCTCAGGAGAAGGTTACTCAAATCAAAAGCATGTGCTTGTGTGTCATAAAACCAGACACTGCTTCCTCCTCCCACCACCCTCCCCGCAGAGCTGGGCGGTATCTCTGGTGCTCACCACAGCACTCCAGCCACACAGCCTAGATGACCAAGAGCACCTTTGCTGTCACACCCCTCCAAGGTGGCTCCACCATGTCCCCTCAGAACATGGGTGTGGGGTGAAGAAGGAGAAACCTGCATGGACATGACAGGAACGACCACATCCCCAAGGAGTCCAGTGAGGCTGTCTCACCTGGCACCCAGCCTTCTTAACTCACAACATGGGACATGTCATCCTTTCCTCCTCTGCCATCATGGTGCCAGATGTTCAGAGTAAAGCAGCGTAGGCCTGCTGTCATCAGTGCCATAGCCATCTCCCAAAGGTTGGTCTATCTCTTCTTAGGTGTTGGGTACTTCCCATGCCTCTGCAGATGCTGCTTCAAACATCTTCTGGATGGCTGAATAAGGTCCAGCTCAGCAGCCCACCCACTCTCCCTAAGGCCACGTGCCTGTTCTGGTGCAGAGCTGTGGCTGCCCCGGCGCAGGAAGGACATTAAGTGGGAAAGTGTGGATTTCAGAAGGGGCTCCAAAAGCACAGGAGAAGCAAAGCTATGCTTGGGAGGGCTGCAGATCAAACCAAGCCAGGAAGTCTTCTTGTCAGCCACAAGAGAAGGAAGGAGAGGAGAATGATGTGAAGCTAGGGACAAAGCACCACTTGCCATGTGTCTTCACAGCGCTCCATCCAGATCCCAGAGCCCTGAGATGGAGACCTCTTGTTTGCAAATTCACAATGGGGTCTGGTGAAACCAAAAGAACTGTGGGGTCAGGACGAACCATTCCTCCACAGCCATGAGTCAGCCCGTAGCGTTGCTGCGGACAGGAAGCCCGTGAGTCATGGGCTGCAGCTGGGTTGGAGATGACCACTAAGAACATCACTGTTATTTACAGCCATGACACTGATATGGGCAGAAAGACCCCAGCAGCTGCCCTGGGGCAGGGGACACACAGTGTGTTGCCAACACACCATGTCCTGGGCACCTGCTGCTCTCATCTCCTGCATCCCTGCCTGAATTCCCAGCCTGGAGCTGGGTTCCTGGGGTGCTGGATGTGCCCACTCCCCATCCAACAACCAGTCTCGGTGCTGAAGCCAGTGTTGCTGGTTGCCCAAGTAGAGCATTTCCCAATGCCTGTGGGTATCACCGCTGGAAAGAAGCCCGTGAAAGAGCACACAGATTTTGCAGAGGGATTTCTAACATAATTTATCTGTAATTCAAGAGGCAGTAAGGAGATACAGAGACACTTGGATTAAACCTTTCTTCCACCTTGAGGGTTTGACTTCTCCATGTTTTCCAGGCAGACCCCCACATCAGTGGCTCAGGACGCTCCTCCCAATGCCCCAGCCAGCCCTCAGCTCCAACTCATCCTCCACCCTCCCCAGCACTCTCATTCCGAGGCATTTGGGCTGTGCCTCACCAACGGTGAAGGAGCAGCTGTGAGCACAGCACGAGGAGCTGCGAGGCCAGAAGCAAAGATTGCCAAGAGATCTGAAGAAGGGCTGGGTATGAGGAGCTGCCCTTTGCTAGCTGGTTGCTTCATGACTCCCTTCCAACTGCGTGGTGCACTCAGCCAAATATCATTTAAGGCTTATCCTCATGCTGGTCACCTTATTTGCCTTCAAAGCTGGAGTGATGTCTCTACCTGGGGAGAGGTGGTCACTGTTGCACCACTTTCAAAGCCGATGGAGGCTGCACGCCGTCGCTCCGAGCTTCACATGGCTGCAGGAATTGGTCAGGATGCTTTGGAAAGAAGTGGATGGTGGCTTCAAAGTGGAGTATGGTTTGATAAGTGGGGAGTGGAGAGAGAGACTTTAGTTCCTACTGGGTAATTATCACCTACGGAAGGCTGAGGAGATAGCTGGTGGGAGGGAAATTATAACCTAGCATAAAACCAATCTCTCTCCCAAATCCAGTCTCTTTGGTGTTCCAGAGTGTTTGGTCTGGTTCCAAGGCTCAGCTTCTGAAGGAGTCTGGAGAGGTCCCTTGACAGACCTCCAACATGGCTGCAAAGCAGAGAGCGCATCCCTTTCATTCAGAAACCAGCGATGCTTCACAATGGGAAGCCAGAGGGAGAAAAAAATGGCTTCACTCAGGAGAACCAGTTGTGGTGAGATGAGAAGTGACTTAATTACAGTAAGTCCTTTTACAGCAAAACTGCCAGGTGCTGAAAGACTTTTTAATTTAGCAGAGAAAGGCAGATCAACACCAAGCATCTGGAAGCTGAACCCAGAGAAAATCCAATTAAAAATCAGGCAATGCTGCGAGAGGAACAAGTGATGAAGTGATGGATTATTCATTCCAGGATGTCTTCAATTCAAAGGAGAGGGAATCTAATGGATCCTTCCAGCACTGCAACTGTTGATGATGAATGCTCCTACCCAACTTCTAGAAGTGTGCTCACTTCATTGCAAGAGCAAGGCTGGGAGTTTGGCCAAATGCAAAGTTCCCTTAGATGTGATGGAGGACGACCCACAAGTCCTACTAGGTAAGTCACACTGTTTTATGCTTGGAGGCATTAATAACCCAGAACTAGCAGCCAACTCCATGGAAACCAACTGGTACTTGGTGACAAGTTCTTCAGTTGCTATAGGAACAGGGCCCAAACAAATAAAAATTACCTATAATTTCTCCTCCCCAAAGTTCTCCCACATTGCATTTCCATAGCAACTAATTAGCTCATTAGTGATCTGAACCAAACCAGTGGACTGGTGGAAGTGCCCGGCTGCCATGCACACTCTGTCCCCTCTTGAGGTTAGCTGAGAAGAGCCATTAAGATGGTTTATGCTGGGTTTAATGGGAAAGGCTTGAGCATGAGGAGTTGGGTATGTCAGGGTTGGATTTCTTCATTCCTTCCCCATGATACCTCTGATACAAATATCACTTGGTCCCTTCTATTCCTAGCTGACACCTTACACTTCAGTTTCTTGACCTCGCAGTTACCTTTCCAGACTCCTCCACGCTCAGCATTGGTCTGTTTGACAGCTGCATGACTTGGCAACATTCTCTCATCCTTCTGGCCATGATATTCAGGTCTCTTCTGTTGCTGCTATCTTCTCCACCTAGCTAACAAAGGCATCTTGGCAGGAGTCTCTTTTTTCCTCATTTACACTCCACAACTACAACCCTCCATCCTCCCCTGGCAGTTTACTCTCATGGGTCTCTTCCATTTCCATCCCCACTTCTAACCAAGTCCCACCAGTCTGAGTCCTAGGAAGCCACCCCTCAACCCTACTTGGCCAAACCAGCACCAATTACTTAGATAGGAAGAAACCCACTGCCTTGTTTCAAGTAGCAATAGAAGCTGTTGTCACCTTCATGGCCAAGGAAAGACCTCACAGAAAGCTCATCACTGCATTACAACTAAGAGCTAATGTCCAACCAATGAGAGGATTTCTGGCAAGAGGTAGACAAAGGACACAAATCCTGTTGACATTGTCAAGCAGAGAATGAAAACAGCTCCATATAATTGGATATTGTCTGGTGGTCCAGGATGCCAGAATCAAAAGACAGAATCAATTGCGTGAGGGGCGAAGGCCAAAAGGAAAGAGTGGAATATTCCTGAAGGGTGAACAAAATGAATTGCACAAACCATACCTGGTGTTTGGTGAAGGCAGCCAAGCCCCAGTTGTATTAGACATTACAGTTAGATATGGAAGTAAAGAAACATCCCTGGGAAATGCAGCAATGGAAAGAGAAAATATCAACACTTGATTCTGAAATCATGTACAAGAACCGACAAACGCTACGAGTGTGAAGTTTATGGGCTTCCCCTTGGGTGCACACAGGAAGCAGCTCTGCAGGTGTAGGGCTACAAGGATGCACTGGATCACCCTGTATCGATTTCAAGCCATCCTGGACACAACATGATCCTCCTCTGACGCCAATGGACACCGCAATCTGCATGCTGCCTGTTCATCAAGGTTCAGGCAGAGCAGCTGGAGCCAGGCTGGATGGCACAAGTGCACGGGTGCTGTGTGTCCTGCCTGAGCTCAGTGGTCACAGGAGATGACAGAGCAATCAGGTGTTAAAAACTGACCAGGAAAACAAAATTGGTTAAAAAAAATAAAATAAAAAAAAACCCAAAAAACCCACCCCAATCCGCTGCAGAATCACTGTTGACAAGTGTTGGTGTAATTAGCACAAACAAGTACATCCAAGGAGATTAGATGCATTAAACCACAGTTGCATGTCCACAGAGAGGAGATGCTACCTTCAATTACTGTCAGAAACTTTGGAAAACAGAGATCAAGGCTGATTTCCTGTGCTATAGTAAAAATCAGATGAAAATCCCCAGAAAGCTGCTGACTCGCAGCCTCAGAGAAGCACAGCCCAGGTCTTCGTGGGTTTGTTTCCCATGATTTGAGTATTTTGGCTCCTCTCATGGAATGAGTTATGGAGATAAGGTAGAAATGGAGAGGAAAAAAAAATCAGCAATGAAAGGCAAGCAACTGAGAGTCTTTGAAACTAGTAGTCTTGAGTCTTAATCTGGTGCCTTAAATCCAAAGTGAGAACAAAAATCTCTGGAGAAGTCAGGGACATTCAAGAGAGAGCAGCTTTTCTCCCATGATTTTGCCCAGCCTCCCTTTTTCCTAGCCTTTTGGGTGGACAAATCTACTCTAGACACCACAGGTCCATGCTGGGCTACCAGAGGAGAGCAAGTGCCTCAGGAACTCGAAGCCCTGCGGAGATGCAAAGTTTCCTTCTCCTGTTCCCTTTATTTTTCCCCTCCCTGTGTTCCTGGGAGTCTGGAGTATTCACTGAGAGATCAACAGAATATTCCTGTGCAGAGAGCTGTGTCTCCAACCCTCCCTGGGAGTCATGCAAAGCTGCCCTGCTGTCACCTTTCCCTCCAGCGCGATGATTAGCAAACTGCTTCCAAGAATAATACGAGTCTGTGTCCTCTGGGACTACCTCAATGCTCAGGACCCAAGGGCTTCAGGTAAAATCCTCTCCTGGGACTCCTGGTGGAGTCAGTTGTGCTGAATGTTTCCCCTGAGCCCCCATATAAATTGTTGATAAGGATGAGTCAGTGGAAACAAGAGACCTGAGTGCTGATTCCATCAAAGGCAGGAAGAGCTACCCTAAGTTTTGTGCAGTGGGATTCATCAGATGGGAGGGAACCTGTTGAGGAGTCCACTGATGCCCACCCATTGCATCCTCAGCTCCACAGGCTCCTAAATGCAGCAATCCTCTTCCATCCATTTACTCCAGGAAGGATGTTGAGATGCTGGAGCGTGTCCAGAGAAGGGCAACAGAGCTGGGGAAAGCTCTGGAGCACAATTGCTCCAAGGAGCGGCTGAGGGAGCTGGGGAAGGATCTGGAGCACAAGTCCTATGAGGAATGGCTGAGAGAGCTGGGGCTTTTGAGTCTGGAGAAAAGGAAGTTATGAGGGGAGACATTATCATGCTTTCCAAGTCCCTGCAAGGAGTGTGCAGAGAGATGGGGTCGGTCTCTTCTCTCAGGTAAGAAGCTATAGGATGTGAGGAAATGGTCACAAACTGACCCAGGGGAGATTGAGGTTGGACATCAGAAGAATTTCTGTACTGAAAGGGTCATCAGGCTTTGGAACAGGCTGCCAAGAGCAGTGGTGGAGTCCCCATCCCTGAAGTCCTGCCCCATGTCCCAGGCAAGAGGCCACGGCACCACTTGGGATCTCTGATGCCTTCACTGCTGCATCCAAGCTGCTGCTGAGGACCAGGGATGGAAGACAGGCTGCTGGCTCGCTCGTCCCCACCGGCTTCATTACCTCCAAAATTACACACACCAGTTAAACACCTACTGAAACCCATCTGGAGGGGGGGCAGCAGGCTCTACAAGGAATATTCCCCCATCCCAAGGGTTGTGCTTCCAGGTGAATTCATGTAAATCACATGTGAACCTCCACAACTTATCACTGCCATGCTCAGCCACACACCACAACACAGGCAGGGCATGTCCACGGGGAGATGGAGAGCTGCACCCACATCCAGACACCAGCCAGGCCAGGATGGAGCCAAGCTGGGTACCACATGTGCTGGAGCAGCAGCTGGGGAGACACTGGAGCTGCTCTCCAACAGTTGCAGGAAGATGGAGCCACCTCAGGACTTAGGCCAAGCAAACTGGCTTTTTATGACCAGAAGCAACACGACCTGCCTGGTTGTGTCCCCTCCAAGACATGTGGTAAATTCACTGAGCCCCAAAACAGCATCTGATCCCGGGATAGATGGGCCTTGGCTCCTGTGCAGCTTCTCTGGTGAACCAAGCAGCATCAGCAGCGGCACACAAACCCCCTTCTCACCTCCCTCCTCCACCAGCCCCCACGGGAACCTGATTATCAGCAAGATCTCTGCCACATCAGATGTGATCAAAGCCACCATTCAATTAAACTGGATGGCATTGAAAGCTGAGGTTTTCGAGGAGACAGGCACGTACACCCAGAGAGGGAACACCGTTCCCCAGGAAAGCGGGGTGAGATCTGCAGGGTGATGAAGGGAAAGCTGGGATGTGGCTCCAGCCCCAGGATGAACTCCATCCCTAGGGGCCAAGAGCCTTTGCCAGTTCACACACCCACCTTCAGGAGATTCTTCCCAGATAGAGTAAGGTGAGCCTCACCTCCCAGAGATGCTTTTAATTCTTTCTCATCTTTTGAAATCAAATGAAATTCTGAAGGAGAAACTTTGTCATCTGAGCAACGGAGGGAAAGGGAAAAAAAAAACCTAAACCCCACATGCCTGGAGATGAAAGGGAATTCTAGATGGGTATTTCATCTCTTGCTCTTGTAATGAACATGAAAATAAAAAGAGAAAGAAACAAACAAAAAAATCCCAGACACGGTTAATGAGCTTTGCATTTAAATGTGGCACCAATGTCACCAGGCAGACGGTTCCTTCAAGGTCCCACGTACCTGCTCACACCAGGCGATGGGCACGGGACGGCCTGTCAGAGCAAATATTGGATCAGATTAAATTTCACCCATGTTTACTAAATAAAACATGCCTTTTGAGAAATCAAGAAAAAGTTTGTTAAATATTTTAGTGCATCTGGTCTCCTCTTCCCCACCCATGTACGGACTTACAAAATGCTTTGCATATTTATTTTAGCATGCACTAGATTTATTTAAAAATAGCATCACCAGCACTGGAAACAGCCCACTTGCTTTTCATCTAGATCTTTGCATTGAATCAATGAATCCAAAATTAAACAAGGTTGGGTGAACTAAATCTATACGGGGACCTATTTGCTGATCAATACGAAATGGATGCCTGGAATCTCTTTTCTGTGTGAAATATGAGGACTTGGGAGAGAGAAATTGCTTTTGTTATTATATTTAAGAAAAAAAAAATCTGATTTAATCTCCTCACATAAAATTATTTATCAGAGAGATGCTTTGTCCTAAATAATTCATGCTGGTTGTATAGTACCCAGAAGAGAGAAGACTCCTGTCTTCCATTCCTAATGAGAGAGAAAAAGACCTCCAATATTTTTCTTGGATTCAGTTTCATCAGTGCAAGGAGCTGAAACTGTCCTCAGCTTCAAGAGGGTGTCCTCCCCCACCACCACAGGGGAGCTGACTCCCCCAAAACACAGGGAGAAACCGACACATGCTGCATATGGAGGGAGAAGAGCTTCAGATGTGTCTGGAGGCCAAACCCACTTTACCAGCAAGAGACACCCAGCTTTGGCATTGGGGTTTGAGGGACAACGATGATGATCGAGTAGCCAGAATCCATCTGGCAAAGGAAAGGTTTCCTGAAGAAGGCACCTCAATATGGCCATAATATTAATCCAGCCTCCACCATCTGCAGGTGGATGTTGAAGAGAAGGCTGATTTCAGCTTTTCACAGCATCAACATGCTCCTCCAAAACAGGGTGGAGGTGAAGCCATCCTGGGAACACCAAGCACTGTCACAGTGGGGCTGGAAGATGAGAGAGGTCAACTGCCCCCCCACCCCATGCAGTACATGAGAGACAGGAGCCACAGTGGAAATCTCTCTTGGCCCAAAACAGGAACAGAACTGGGGCTGAAGAGCAGGAATTCAGGGAAAAATAAAAAACAACAACCCAAACCCCAAAATCACACACACACACAAAAATTGGGCTTTTGGCCCATGTTGGGCACATTTTGGGTCTGGCTTTGGGAGCTGCCTTGCACAGCCACACACTCAGCCAGCTCCCTTTCTCCTAAGTGTGCTGCAAGAATTGATCCATCAAGGGCTGAACCTGCTCTGCTCTGAATAAATCTGCATATCAGCCACTTCCATGAATGAAAAATGCATGCGCCGGTAAATTGGAGGTGAAATAATACATCTGTTGTCAGCACTCTATTTTTTTTCTCCACGAGTTTCATTAAAAAGAGATGTATCCTCTCTGATAAAGTTAACACCACCAGTTCACTAATTGTTCCTGACACTTTGCTGCTGCTTTGATGATGGATTGCTGCAGAAACACCAGCCCCAGGCAGGTGGGGAGGAACAGAGTCACCTCTTCGGGCTGTTTCTGGAAGAAAACCTGAGGAAGCTGCGGAGGTTGTGCCAGGGAATGGTCCCAAGCTGTGGCAGGACTGGGGATATGGGGTAGCAGGGGTGTCCCACAGCCCTGGGAAGTGCCAGCGCTGGATTCAGATCCTGCAGCTGGATCCCTACATGTTTCTTCTGAACGTGCAAGTGCATGAATGAAAGGGGGAATGAGAAATAGCTGACCCTGACCTGACACATGGTGTGTCCTGGGGAAAAACCAAGCTCAAAGGTCAGTCCCAGCCTCAGTTCCCCTGATGACCTTCACCCACCTGTATCTTTCAGCCCTTCTCCAGGCTGCTAGCTGGCCAAACCCAAAATGACTGCTTTGGGGTCCGGTGTCCTCTCCCCAGGGTGCTGGTGCTCCAGCCATTCGCACTCCCAGGGGAAGGGGCTCCATGGTGCAAAGGGACTGGGTGCTCCATTCCCACTCACACCTCCGATGACTTCAGCCATCCCATGGGCAAGGCAGGGGTGGTCCTCACAGCCAGCTCCACTCAGCATCACCTCAGGATACCTGAAGAAGCCAGGTGGGGCAATGATGATGCCAATGCCCCCCATGTATGTGTAAGCCCTGTCCCCACACTGTCCCTGTGCTGTCCCCTGCCCTGGTTAGCAATCAGGTTAGCAGCTTGCAACACACCCCAGCATCCAGCAAAGAGGCAACAGCTGCTTCCTGCCAGCCCAGATCCGGGATTTTAATTAAGGAGAAGATTTGGGGGAATAAAGGGGAAGATCCTTCCCAAAGCTGTAATTAAAGGAACTCGGGGTGAAGCATGATGACGAAAAAGGACACATCCTGCTGCTGATGGAGCTCAGTTGGGAGGGGCAGTGCAAACCCCACTGTGGTTCTACAGTGCTGGCAGAGCTCTGGGAGCCACCAGCACCTCTGCATCCTGCCCCAGGCTCCCAAAATCGCAACCAACAAAGCTGCCCATCACCCTGTCCCAGCTTTGCCAAGTCACTTGCCTGTCCCTGGTGCTGTGCCAGCCTGTATCAGCCCGGGTGAGGCAGCACCGGAGTCACACGGCAGCTGCTGTGTGTGTACACAGTGATTAGGAGCCCTGCAGAGGCAGGAGGCAAAGAGCATCACTGGGGATGTCATTCACAGGGCTGGGGACAGCGAGGGTGGCAACTGCACACCAGCTCAACACCTCCTGCCACCAGGAAGGGCTCTCCAAGCACGGTTTCCATCACGAGGTCACACCCAGGGCTACACGTGGGTTCATTGTACAGCTCCTCATTGCCAACACCGAACAGGACCTGTGCGGGTGGTGATGCTCTGCAGGGCCTTCACAGAGGGTCGAGATGACCTAGGAAACACTCCACTAACTGCCTTGCTGAGCTGGAGCAGTGATGCTCTGAGAGGCCATGCACACGACACAGGCCCCATGGTGCTCAGGGCAGCTGCAGAGCCAAGCTGGAGCTTTTGTCTGAACCTTGGATTTTATGAAACCTCAAAGAGAAAGTATTTCACCCCAGAGGAGATGTAATTGACCCCGAGTGTGGAACGACACTGAGGGAAACACAGCTGACATCAAGGTAACTGCTTTGGATCACTGAGGTTCATCTCCTCCACTCCAGGATGTAAGCCAAGTGCAAAAGCCACCCTGGCTTGCCAGCCTCCTCCGCAGCCCTCTGCCCACGTGCCCGCAGCACTCGCCGTTGCTTCCAGCGTCTGGAAATAAACAGCCTGTTCCTGCACCGCTTGGTATTTCGAGAAGGTTAACACAGCATGTGAGGGGCCAGAGCCACAGCTCACAGGGGCTGGAAAGCATCCAGGCAAACCTGCTGGAGCACCTGGCTTCCCTGGGTAGGGGGTGACCTCCTCACCCCCCTCGAGCACTGACACTGTCCCTGGATATTTTCAGGCTTTGCACTGAAAATATCGAAGGTTTGCACAGGCTTCGTTCTCCCACTCCCCCGCTTCCCCAGCAGCATTCCCACCTCTGAAAAGTGAACAGGGATTTTAAGTCAAGAGGGAAACCAGGAGGTCTGTGTTTGTTGGGCAAGCTGGGGGTTCCCCCCACCCCCTCTTGGGACTCCTACTGAAGCAGGCAGCAGGAAATCATCCTGGCTTTCCAGCAGCACATCAGTGTCAGCCCTGCTGTGAAGCCCAGGGGACATGGCAGAAGAGCAGCTACACATGGACAGGTCCCAGAGCTCGCTCCATAAACACACATGCACTGGGGCTGGAATTGTGAACCAGGCCACTGGGCCAGGCCCAAAAGGCTTAGAGATGCTTTATGCAAGTCAACATGGGGAACAGAGCAAAGCTTAGAGAGTCATAGCCAGGGATGAGCAATTATCAGATGAAAAAAAGGGAGGGCACCAAAGCACCTGGACACCCCTGGCTAAACCAGAGCTTGAGCTCTCCTCACCCTAAAACAGGCTCTCCTCACCCCAAAACAGATCACCTACCCCTCTGCTTGAAGGGAAGCACTGGGAGGCAGCCACAGCATCTCACCACAAGTAGCAAAGACCTTCCCCACCACGTTTAACCCCCTTCTCTCTGGTGGGCTGCACTAGTCTTCTCTGGTACCAGCTGAAACAATTTTAGAGCCTCTGTTTGGGCCTGGAAAGGCCGATCCATATTGCTAAGGTCTCATTGGCACTCCCCAGCTTCAGCTCGTTAGCACTTAGGTGCTACAAGAGCTGGAGCATTGGAAGTTTCTGGGTGAGACATCTATTAGGGGAGCATTGAAGACATCTTGTACAGGCCAATGGCCTGCCTGAACTCTTTAATTTATGGTATCGATCTAGAAGGTGCCCACAGGCCACCTGCACAACAAAAACAACCCGCCCCAGATACCGTCTCTGCCACCTTCAGGAAAAAAAGAAGGAAAAATTAAACAAAATAAATAACTCACAACCCCAGAAAATGGGCTGCATCATCACACCCCCTGCTAATGCCATTAGCCAGCCCTCCTCCACAAAGGGCTCTTGAGGAACAGCGTGAGCTCCAGCTCAGCACCTCCTGGAGAGACCCACCGGCCCTGCAAAGGGCCAGTATGACCAGCACAACCACCCACGCTGTACTGGGAGAGCACACGTGGGGGCCTGGCCTCCTAGAGAGAGCGTGCTGCTGGCTCTTAAACACAGGAGAGCCGAGCTGCTGTGGCACCAACGGCCCCTGGGTTGGGTGTGATGAGTTTTCCAGTCTCTGCAGCAAGAGCTGTGTCCTCCTAACCCCGGTCTGTGCGCTGCGTGTTTGCATCTCGTGGCAGACCCACGGGGAAGTCAACAGGCAGAACTAACCTCTCCTTGCCTGTATTGGAGACAAATGAGGGGAAAAAAAACCACTATTTCTCCTAATAAGGGAGCTCAAAGTGATGAATTTTCTCCTTCTGCTGAAGTTCTTTCCTCAGAGGCACTGATGCATTTTTAATGGGTCTCGGTGCTGCTATTAAGCTGGTAATTGAAGTGGAGAGCCTGCCAGCCCCCCCACCCTGGTAGGTCGGGCCCCCTCCCCACACTGCATGGGTGAGTCCCATGGTGAGACCCCTCCATCCCATTCCCATTGAGTTCCCAGGGCTTGAGGGACCCAGTGTTTGGTCTGATCATTGTGGGCCTGAAGTATTTGAAGAAGGAGCCATTTCCCAGCTCCCAGTCACACTGGGGAGTGGGGAGAGGAATAACACCCCCATGTGTCTCCCCTCCAAGCAGCACCCAGCCTCCTGCACAGACCCTGGAAGTGATCCTGGCTCATAAAGCCCCTCACTGAGGGGGCAGCAGTCCCCTGCAGTATGAGGAGAAAGCACCAGATCCCCCCTCCCCCCTGGAGCTGCCCCACATCCCTGGTGACTTCAGCAGCTGATGCTCAAACGGCAACAAGAGAGGCATGAGGGTGAACTGAGGGTGAATTTTATTGAAAACATTGACTGGGGTTAGTGGGTACAGACCGTTCTCGAAGATACAAGGCTAGAAGGGCTCCAAAACCTGCGTCCCCCTTAAAGCCAAGCAGGGTCCCTCCAGGGCTGCCATCGTCCCCACCTTGGCACAGGGGCCAGGGAAGTGCTGGACACAAAGAGGGCAAGGTAAGAGCCATGCCAAGGAAGCCCAGCACACGAAGGTGGAGTGTTTGCTTCTTCAGCAATGCCCTGCTTCACCCCCAGAGTCCCAAGCCCACCCTGGAGGCATTGCCCCAGCCTCTGAAAGGAACCAGGACTTTCTCCAGGAGGAGAAATGCACAAAAAAAAAAATCAAATAAAATAAAAAAATTATATCACCGTTCCCCCAAGCACCAGAAAAAACCAACAAAAAAGGTGAGGTAAAGGAAGGGGAAAGGGGTTGAAACAAGGAGAGAAGGGAAAAAAAAAAAAGAAAGCTCAACATCAAAACAAAATCCAAAGCAACCAACTATGAAAAAAACCCAAACTCCAAAGCAAATGTACATCTCTGCTGTGAAGCTGCCAATCCAAGCAGGTAGGGGTGCAGGTGCTCCTGGAGAGGTTGGTGTGGTTTGCAGAGCAGGACCGAGGAGGGAGAGGTGCAGAACATCAATCACATTCTTATTTTGCACCACGAGGAGGGGTGGGGGGTCAGGGTGGAACCAAGGCTGAACAGGGGTTGTGCAGCTCAGCCTGGGCTGGGGTTTGAGACCTGGGGATCAGAGTGATGATGGGGGGGAAGCACTGCTGTGTGATGCCCCAGCATGGGGGTATGAAGGACTGAAAACTGTGGGCCCTGAAGCTGATTCCCCCAGGAGCAGCCCCGTTCCCAGCGCTGCTTCAAACCCTGGAGCAAGGAGCAATGAATTTACAGGGACCTCATTCTTCACTGGGTGGGGGACCCTGAACACTGGACATGGACACTGTAATCCAGACCTCTGAGGCATGAATTTCAGGAAAAAACATTTTTAAAAGATTCAGTTAAAAAATAGNAAAGAAAAAAAAACCAAAAAATTCCCTCTGAAAAGTCAATCCATTTTAAAAAACATCAACAAAATCCACAGCCGGTGCGTTTGTCCCGTGATCACATACAGCAGAAGACAGAAACCCCTTTCGCTCCCGTAGCTCCTCGCAGCGTGCTCAGCCTCGAGAGCGGGGAAACACAACAGGTTTTCACAGTGGATTTGTTAGAGGAGAAGGAACTTGCTCCCTCCCTCCTCCCACGCTGAAGGGCTTTAATTTATAGCAAGTTGGATTAAAACTAGGAAAATTGTTACAAAGTCCATTATATATAGACAGAAAATGTACAACTGTCAGCAGCCCCCCCCCGGGGGATGTCACGGTGGTTTCGATCTCGGCTGACACCTTGGTAGGCAGCTGGAGGGTTTGAAGGCAGTTTGGGACACTGAGGGTACAAGTGTGGCCTCTGACACAAGCAGGTGTCACAGTGCGAGGTCTTACATGAGCTCCAGGTTGGGAGTGGGAGCAGCATCATCTCCAAGAGCCAGGGAAGGTGGAAGCAGAGGCTGAGAATGGCATTAGATGCCAGGAGGAGGGTTGTGTCCTCCCAGCCCAGGGCTGGAGGGGAGAGAGGCAGCATCTGGGGACCTGCTCATCTCCCTGTAGGAAGGGAGTGCTGTGAGCTGGGTGAAGTCCCGTGGGCAGGTGTGGGGAGGTGTGTGGGTCGCAGCTTGCATCAA
>VXBZ01005259.1:18451-35658 GCA_013399135.1 Heliornis fulica | reverse complement strand
AGCAGGTGTCACAGTGCGAGGTCTTACATGAGCTCCAGGTTGGGAGTGGGAGCAGCATCATCTCCAAGAGCCAGGGAAGGTGGAAGCAGAGGCTGAGAATGGCATTAGATGCCAGGAGGAGGGTTGTGTCCTCCCAGCCCAGGGCTGGAGGGGAGAGAGGCAGCATCTGGGGACCTGCTCATCTCCCCGTAGGAAGGGAGTGCTGTGAGTTGGGTGAAGTCCCGTGGGCAGGCGTGGGGAGTTGTGTGGGTCGCAGCTTGCATCAAGGTGGGCTCACTGAAAAATGCTTTCCCCACCATTTCCCCCAAGGGATGGGTGTATCGATTGAGGGAGGTGGATGCCTGGTCTTGTGCTGCCTCAAAAGGTCATTAAGATGTCAAGCCAGGCGTTAAACAGCCTCTGGTGTGAACAGCGGGGTGCCCAGGGAGCCCCACAGCCCCCTGGACAGCTGCAGAGCTCCTGGGGGCAGAGAGCCAGGCACAAAGGCAAGCGAGACCAGGCTCTGAGGAAGGGGCTGTGGGCAGGCTGGGGAGAAGGAAAGAGCAGGACAAGTGCAGCAGCAATTTTTTTTTCTCTCTGCCTTCCTCAGGCAGCAAAGAAACACAACCCCCCAGAGATGTGCACTGGGCTGCTGGGGAGGGGAGATGCCCTCTGGTACCCCTCTGCCCTGGGCCTGCTCAGGTGCCACGGTCCTCTCCCCGGGAGGGATACGCTGGTGTCAGCGGGGAACTCCTGAGCCTTCGGTCACTGTGGCTTAGTTGGAAAGGTGCTGGCTTCAAAAGGCTCATCCTGTGGGATTTTGTTTACAGAGAGAAGAGGCTGCGAGGCTGGATGGAGCCAGAAATGCCCACGGGCTGGGGAAGTGCGATTCGTGCAAACCACCGTTAACTGGAGTCCTCGTTCGCTCCTCTGTGGGGAAGCCGGGACGGAGGGGACTGCGCGAGGCCGTGAGGTTTGAGTTAGGAGTCTTCCCCGAGGATCTCTGTCACGAAGGAGGCCATGTCAGTCTCTTTGGTATCATGAAAGGTAAAGAAAGGGTGTTCCTGCCAAAAAGATCAAAGACAACATCAGCTGACAGCCAAGGACTGACAGGCCCAAGAGCAGTCCCTGGGGGATGTCACTAAGCTGGGGAGGTGCCGGGGCAGAGGTGGACACCAAGCCACTCCCCACAGACGCCATCCTTTAGCTTAATGATTAACTAACACTTTGAGGTTCAGTGTTTCTAGGTTCAACCCCAGCAGGGCAGCTCACCTTGGCAGCTGTTACCATCATCTGAAGTCCACACTTGCCAAGAGCAAACAGACCAGAGGGAGAAAACACCTAGAAACCCTGACTTTAACACCCATGAGATCAACACCCATCCTGCTCCGTGCCTGAAACATCACCCTCACGTTCCCTTGTCCCATTTCCCTAGGACCTGCTGGACCCTTCATTTGACATCCAAAATGTGTCATGATACAGAGCAGCAAAACAGCTTTGTACTCACCATGAGTTCTAAATAGTTCATTCGCTCAGCTGGGTTCTTCCTCAAGCTGGAAGATAAAAAAATTGTGAGGGAAAGGCTGTAGGATTGGTTTTTACTATCTGTGGTCTGTGATCTTCCCTTTCCAAGCAAGGTGACGTTCTTCTTATGGGCAGCACCCACTCCTCACCCTCTTGGCCACATGGATTTGAACCACCAGCAAAGCGGACAGGCAAGTAACTGGGAAAGGCCAACTCATGGTGTTTCACCACAAGAAGCACAAGCCAAGGAGTTTGCTGCAGTCTGCCCCACACAGCCTTGTCCACACTGACCAGAACAAAGAGGAGATGGTTTCCCACCATCTAATGGGCAGTGAGATCATCTCAAGGGTCGTTTAAGCCTTGCCTGGGTGGGCTCAGCCCCCGTCTGGCAGCTGCAAGCAGCACACAGGGACCAGACAGACACCCCCAAGGGAGCAGCTACTCTACATAGTGCCCACAAAGCCACACATCAGCTTTCACCCAGTGGCACTCAGACACTGCCAGGGGTTTGTTCTTGTTTCATTGCTGCTTTGCCAGAAATCACCAAAATTTAAGCAGTAACTACGGTGAAAGGAGAAGAGAAACCCCTGCACCTTCCAACCAGCCTGGGTGAGTCAAGCAGAGCAAAAAACCAGTTTGGGCAGAGCTTCCTGACACGGCTGAGCACCAGCGTCTGTATGGTGAGGTGGGGAGAAACAGGCTCCAAAATGATGACAAACCCAACCCCATGTTTTACTCCAACCCCCACAGATCAGGGCTGCTCTTCAGCCAGGCTGGAAAAAGCCACCAGTCCCCGATTGAGACTCACCACTGCGCCGTGAAGTCCACAAACTCCTTGGAGAAGCGGTCAGCAGGCAGCTGGGGCGAAGGCTCCTCCACCACCTGTTTGAGCTGTTGGAAGGGGGTCCCCCAGGACTCGTAGGGGAAGCGAAGAATGGCCAGCTCGATCTGAGGATGGAGACAGGCTGACATGAGACCCCAGGACAAGCACAACACCACGCAGCCTGCCTACCTCAACCTCTGCAGCCAGCTCGGATTCAAACTGAAAACCCTCTTTCCTTACAAACCATTTTCAATTTGGGTCACACCACTTCTTTTTTTTTTTTTTTTTTGCTTTTTTGCTTTTTTTAAATACAAAGACCCAGAGGCCAAAAATACTTCCTTTTGAGGCTGGCTCAGCATATTAATGCGTTTACAGGAAGCCACCAAAGATATGTAAAATGGGATTATTTGAAAAGATAACAGCACACCGTGTCTGCACCCGCTTCCCAAGTGCTTTGCTCTCCCACAAACCAGCCTCTGGGCTTCAGACTAGTGCTGCATGAGCCAGACATGCAAGAAGAAAACCCACAAACCCAAGAAAAACTGAACACTAGAGCGTCACTTCGGGAGATCTCTGCCAAACCACCTCCATCACTGGGCCCTTCCTACCAGTCACCTCTGCTCTGTCACTCGTGCAAGCAGGAAAAAGCCCATCACAGCTCACCCGAGTCACAGCCAGGGGTTGTATCCCATCTCAAGATGGGAAGAACCTCCAGACCCACCTGGCAGGGTCAAGACAGGAGGAATGATAAACCCAAAAGGATGCAGGGACCCCCACCTGCTGCTGGCTCAGGCCTGGGGACCTCAGAGTGCCTGCTGCTGGACAACTGAATGAAACCACCAGCACAGAAAGACCTGGATTCACCCTGAAACCAGCCAGTCTGAAATCAGTTGAACCCCCTCAGAAATAGAAAAATAGTAAAACAGAACTGGAAGGATGCCCAAGAAGGGATTGGAGGGAGTCAGGTCAGGGCTCCATCCAGCTGTGGCAGGAAGACTTTCAGCAAGGTCCCCTCTCCCTTCCAGCTTTGGAAAGGTTGAGAGATTTCGTCATTCATGCAATCTCCCATCCCAGAGTTTCCTGCACCTCAGGAGGAAAGCTGGAGATGATGACATTTCCAGCCAGCCCAGCACTGGCAGTGGGACACCAGGGAGAGGTGCTTGGGTTTGGCACTGGAGACAAAGCAATATTCACCAAGAGATCTGTGCAGCACGCACAGACATGGGGATGTGGAGCCCAAAACAAGTCTCAGCTAACAGGGCACAGGTTTAAAAATTCCATAAACTAATCTACCCACGGGGAGAGTCTCCTGGAAAGTGAGACACACGTTCCCAGGCAGCATCCCCTTCGAGCCAACAGCTGGGCTTTCCCCTGTCCTCCAGCACCAGAAGGTTTCAGCTGCTTGCTGCAAGATCCCTTTCTTGCAGGAGGTAAATCACCCCTCCTGAGCAGCTGCGACTTTGGAACCGAAAGTATTTCCCCTTCCTGTCGGCTGCTGTGAGCTACCCTGCAGGCAGCACTTGCTGCAAGCCATGCACAGCACCCCTCGCTGCAGCGGGGCAGGGTAGCTCACCCCCATCCTCCTGCATGGCTTTGCTGACATGGAGGGTTGGGGGGGGTGTCTGTGCACGCAGAAGAAGCTGTGACCCAGCTCCATGCAACACCTCTCCAGCCAGCACACAGGGATCTGCAGAGTAACTACAACCAGACTCCCCAATGCCCAGCTAAGCCCAGTGCCATCCAGACATGGCCCCTGGGCACCTGCTATCCACACCAACACCTGAGCTAACTGGAGCTACCTGGAGCTGGCACTGTACACAGGCAGCTCCGTGAAACCGAGCAGAGGAGCACAAGGGAACCACATGGGGATAACAGGCCATTCTGTGTCCCCCAAGATCCCACAGGAACACACAAGAAGGGAGAGGAGGAAAGAGAAGGGGCAGGAGAAGGACCATCTCCTGGCACACTTGCCAGCCAACTCATCAACTGCCATGGCAGCACACCCTGACTCACAACTACCCTGTCCCAGGGTGAGAATTCCCTGTGCACACGGGGCAGTGGCACCACCACCCTGTGCCCCAGGTAATCCATCTCATGCCCTGTGTGATCACACTCAGAGTTTAGCCCCATGGGTGCCTCGTGGGCACCCACGCAGAGCTGAGGCCACCAGATACCACTGCTCCAGCCCTACCAGTACAGACCCCACCCCACCCCAGGGCTGCAGGGTGCTGGTCCAAGCCCTTGGTGTTACCATTGTGATTCCCAGACTCCAGACATCCGACTTCACGTTGTAGCCCTTCTGGTTCAGCTCAGGGTTTATTCTTTCCGGCTGTAACAGCAAAATGGAAGATATTACACCTGTATCTTGTTTTCCCTGTGTGAAGCTCTCAGAACACATCTCTGGCTCAAAAGGCAGGTTAGGTGGATTCCCCTGGCTCAGAGAGGCAGGCTCTGAGGTTATATCCAGCACCAACTGCTCCACACAACCCACATCAAGTCTCCCCTCCAGCTCCTGAGTGAAACTTGTACTATCCCTGCAGCATGATCCCCACCCTGGGAGCACACAGATGCCACAGATGGCAAAGGGAAATTCATACTGACTTGAAAGGATGAAATTTCTGCCAAGAAAAGCCTCAGCATTTTCTGGCCAACAAGGAGCAGCCCTCCCAACCATCCCCACCAGCACCAGACAGTCTTTTATCCTTCTGCAAACGGAAGGTGGCAGAGAAAGAGCCTGCTGCAGGATTAACACACACAGCAGGGCTTACACGGGGAGTAATCCTGTCCTTGGAGAACTGTGCCAGGTCAGGAAGCCCAGAGCACTCTGAAGTGGCTTCCATCTCAGGGCAAAGGTGAACTAAGACTCCTCAAGCGAGGGCTTCCAGCTCCACCCCCACACAAGCACTTACAGCCATGTAGGGTTTGCAGCCAGCATCCATGGTCTTCGCAACTGAGTCCACCAAGTAGCCGCTGATCCCAAAATCGCACATTTTCACATGTCCCTCCTTGTTGATCAGCACATTGGAAGGTTTCACATCTAAGAGAGAGAAGAGGAGAGGGCAGGCTGGGCTTTTGCAGAGGTACAGCCTGAGACAAGCTGAGAAAGGAGCAGGCAGATCCTAACGCAAGGGAAGGGAGACAAAACCCCACCTATCTTATTTCACTAAGAATTGTTCACAAGTAAAACTATAACCACGTCCCTCCAGGCAGAACCAGCCTCCTCTCTACCACAGCAGGTCAAGAGGTTGAAATAAAGCATTGACAAGCTCCTGAGGAGAGGTTTGTATGCCCAACACAGCCCTAAAAGCTCAACTCTACCAAGCTCTCAGGACAGCTTGTCTCATGCCCACTGTGATCTGTTCACAACTACACAAGGAACTACACCAGAGTGAAGAACAGGACTTAAGTGTTACAATTCCCATCTGCTATTTGCAAGGTGCCCTTCAGCCCTCACTTTGGTAGGGCCAGGAAGGCATGGGGATTTTGTCCCTAAGGGCTGCCTTTGGTGAGTCTCTGTACTCACAGAGAGCAAGAGACACCCATAACAAAATAGAGGTAGCAAGGAATTAAGTTATATTCAACTCTTCATCTGGAAAGGAGGGCAAGAACATCATGCATGAAAGATACACCTCAGAAATACATTTTGGACATCTAGATCTGTCCACCATGGTCCCAAGTACCATCAGAGCCCACTGTAGGCATCCCAAAGACACCCACCACACATCTTTGGGGAAGGCACCTACCTCTGTGGATAACAGACAGTTTACTGTGCAGATGCTCCAGAGCTCGTACAATCTGGGAACAAACAGAGCAAAAGAGGATCCATTAACCACAAACATCACCAGCCTTCCACTGCAAACACACCTCCCTTTTCCACATGCCATGGGCTAGAACAGAGACCTCCACAAGAACCCAAGAGTCACTCACAGACACAGCCATTTTCCCCAGAATGTCTTCAGGAATGTTTTTTTTCTTCTCCAGTACTTTCTTGTAGAATTTATCTAGGGACGTGTCCATCAGCTCCATGCAGATCCACACATCGCCCTGCAGACAGGGAGAAAGCAGTTAAGAGGGAATCCCCTGGAAATCCCCAAGAGCAGAAGGGAGAGGTGGGGACAGATGGACAAACAGACACTGCCCCTTCCACATGGGGCCAGCCAAGGTCCCTGACGCACAACTGCTGCTGGCCACACCACCAGCACACAAGCCCCACACTAGATACGATGGGCACAGATGTCTAGGTACCACCAAAACCACCTGCAGTGGTTCTCTTTGAGGATCTACCCCAAAGCCATTCCAGGCCATGGACAACATGGTTGGCCATGGATGTCCATGGAAGCAGAGAATGGGGCCTGCTCAATGCTGACTTAGAGAAGCAAGCCTTTGACTTCAAGTCATAGGAGCATCTCAAACAGCCCAGCTGAGCTGATGAAAGCAGAGGCAGTTTGGGACAGTTTTGTCCCTCCCAGTGCAACTGTAAGGGCAGAAGGTGCCACACAGCCCACCACCAATTCACCAGCTCAGTACCTCGCGAAAGAGGGCTCCATAGAAGGTGACGGTGTAGAAGCAGTCAACTGTCCTCATGGAGATGTCCAAGTCCATCAATAACCTCTTCTGCTCCTGAGTGTTCACAGTAGCTCGAATCCTCTGAAACAAACGTGAAAGAAGAAGGGTTTGATGTAAGTGGGATAACACCATTATCCCTCAGGCTGACTCTGAGGGCCCACAGTTCTTCACCCAGGGCAAGTGTTTTGGGCTTATTTTACAGCCAGTAGCACCCCAGGAGATGCCCAGACTGCCTTCTCCAGACAGCATCTTAATGAATGACAAATCCTTGGCAAGCTCCTCAGAGGATGCAGGATCAGGCCACCAGCCTGATGTCAGTCATGCTGATGCCCAAGTCTTGCACTATCTAACCACAGGCACCAAGCCCAGCTTTTCCCACCTGCTCATCAACCCCAGTGTCCCACTGTCCTCACCTTCACGGCCATGATGGTCCCACTTTGTGCATGTCGGACTTTCTCCACCACACCATATGCCCCACGGCCCAGTTCTGAAATTGTCACCAGATCATCAGCTTCCACCTCGAAGTTCTTTAAGAAGAGAGACAAAAATCAGACACAAGCATGCTCATTGCCAAGGACATTAGCAGAAGTCCAACCCTTGCTGCTCGTTCATGCAGAGCACTTCCAAACAACGGTACCTACAGCACCCCAGCAGATCTCAGAGGTACCACACTTCAAAAAAATAGGTTGGATTGTTTTTTGGTTTTTGGGATTTTTTTGCTGTGTGGAACCAAAGCCCAAACCCTCTCAGCCTGTACTCACTGAGGCTCATTAACTCTCCTTCTGCAGTGAGAGATCAGGATGCTCATGCTTTAAGCCAGGGCACACTGCCACTGAAAAGGGCACCAAAGGTTGGTGCCTCGCTGCCTGCTCCAGATTACCCCCACCAGGGAATTTCCACGGCTGCTGAGCTACTTGCAGGATTCTAACAGCTCCCATGCCAACATGGGCAGCACTCAGGAGCCTCTGGCCAGCTCCAAACCGCCATGTGCAGCTGGGGATCCCCCAAATCACCTCACATCCCAAGAGATCATCGGTCACAAACACACCTACACGTTTCATAACGCTGTGCAAAGCTTTAGACGGGATGGCATGTGCAGCCACCCAGCAAATCAATTCCTAATTATCAGGGAGTCCAAATGGGATTAACCTGCTTTGGGTGCTTTCTCCTGCCACCAGAAAGCAGCCAGCAAATAAAACATGAGTTAGCACCAACTCAAGTGAGTACAGCTAGGTTAAGTCTCACTTGAAGCTGGAAAACTCCCTTGGCCAGTGCTCAGACAAGCCAGTGCCCCACAGAGCAGGGAGCCAGCGAGCTCCTGTGCAACCCAGGGGTGAGTTTCCCTGAAGACACGTTACCCTGTAATTGCTGCTCTGCTGGGCAGGGCACAAACTGTTTGAGTGAGACATGGGCTATTTTTGGACGCTGCGTTCATCGCTCCTAATAAGTCACAAGCCTTCTTTTAGCCAGGCTTTATCCAGCCTCCAGTTTTTCCTCCGGTCTCAGGGAACAAAAATATAATACCAGGATGCCAAATTGCCCCAGTAGCCACAAAGGCAGCAAGGGTGGGAAACAGCCAAGGCTCAGCACCGGATACGGTGCCTGTGAGCTACGCCCAGAGCGGAGAGGAAACAGCCTCTGGCATGAAGGAGCCAAGCTGGGAGATGTGGCTGCCAGACTCCTGGCCAGCAAGCTCTCCTCGTGCTGGCCACGGCATGGCCAGCAGCCACCAGGTCTACCAGAGCTTCCTGCCAGCCCCAGCTGTGTTTATTTGAGCCAGATGTGCCTGGCAGGCAGGCGAGGCAGGAGACAAGAGAGGTCTGTGCTTGAGCTCAGCCCCGAGCTATGCACTGCCCAGCACAGGAAGGTGCCGGCCCTTTCCTGGGCAGGACGGTGTATCCAGAAAGGAGGAGAGTGGGACTGATGGGGATGCATCCAACCCCCCACCCTGCTGCTCCAGGCAGCTGGCACAGGAGCAGGGCAGGCTCACAGCTCCTGCAGGGCCCTCCAGGAAGGATCTGGTGGTGCTTTTCAGGACACATGTGCTGCAGTTGTTCCAGCTTATTGTTTAGTTGGGATTTGTTGTGTTTTGTTTTTTTTTCCCTGGCATTTATCCTGAGGCTTCCCCAGAAACTGCTGGTTCCAAGAACCAGCATCACCCTGCCCAGCAACACAGGAGCTCCCTTCCCCTGCATCGCTCACCCTATGCCCTGGGGGGTTTGAGAAGATGCAGAGCATCACCATGGACCTGATGGTCATCATCCACCCCCAAAGCCCAAAGCTGGCCTTCTGCCCATCCCCTCTTCCTCCATCCCACACTGCATTGCTCCAAAACTATCTGGACCAGATCCCTTCTGCAAACAAGGGTGCAGAGCTGGAGAGCTTTCCCCAAGCTACAGCGCTCTCCCACTGCACACTCTGTTAGAGAGAGCATCTCTCCCCAAGCTATTAATACCCATGACACAATGGCCAGAAAATTATACAGGCAGTGAGGCTGTTCCCTGGATCCAACCAAAATTTCCTCTTCTTCTCCCTCTCCTATCTGTCCCCTAACCCTAAAACTCACACTGAGGCCAAAGGGCCCAGGTCCCACCAGCTGAGCCACCTTCCAGCCTGGAAGGTAAGCAGCCAGATACAGGGCTGATCCGATGCACAGTATTTTTAGTTCATTTGCAAACAGCACCCTCAGGAGAGCTCATAACAAGAGAATGAAATAAAAGAGAGTGGCTATTTCTAGCAGTGTTTTTCATCAGGTCACTAAGGAAAGGCTCTGGAGAGCCAGAGAGAGGCTTTGTGCCCAGCCTGTCCTGGGCCATGGGCAGTAACACAGCGCTACGGGTCAGTAGGACAAAGGGGACTTTGTTTGGGGCAGCCGGAGAGTGCGGTGAGGCCACGCTGACTTAGGGTACACGCACTGGGCGCGTGTATTCAGACCAAGGTGGGTGGTGGGGCTGTCAAGAGACCTCTGAGATCTCCCACCATAGCCAAAACTGCACACCCAGCCTTTAACACCAACCTGCCTTGCAGGGACTGCCTGCAGGCAGGAGAGACCAGGCTCAGAGCCGAGCTGTCTTGCAGGCAAGGGGGACAGAGTCAGCTCCCCACCAGTCGCTGCTCCAAACACACCCAGACACCCCACTGTGGGGTGTCTCATCCCTGCAGATGCATCCCATGAGGCCACACCAGGACAGCACAGCCGTTCTCATGGGGCACTCTGAGACCTCAAGGTCTGATCTGACAGGCTGTCAGGCATGATCCATAAATTCCCCATACAAGGAGCAAATAAAATTGGAAGCAAGAAGGAGAAAAACCACATTGACACGTACTTTGTCTCCGATGGTAATGAATGCTCTGGAATCCAAGTTCCTTGGGGGCCTGCAAGAAAAGAGAGAGTCAGGAAAAGCCCAATTCCATTTACCCTCTTGGACAGAGACAGGTTTCACACTCTTTCAAGTGCTCTCAGGCACCGCTTTCCACTGTGCTTTCTTCTCATGGGTGCAAACAAGTCCCCCCTCAAACACTCACAAATGCTTTAATCATGCCGGCAACACCTCAGCCCACACCCACGAGGCACCCGCAGCCCGCGAGTGCCCTGGAGAGTCACCTAGGTGAGACTTGCATCAAACCAACAGGCCACGAAACCATCCCTGCTCAGGAGCCCAGGGAACCCAGACGGACGGGATGAGATGTTTCCGTGGCAGAGCGGCTCAGCTGTCATGTTTTGACAGGCAGGTGTTGTAACACCAGCCACGTAGCCCGAAACGCACGCGAGGGAACAACAGGTAATTCCTCACCCGTGAGTCATCTGTGTACACTCACAGGCCTGTTTCAGGCAGCGTGGCAGGCAGAGCAGGCAGCACTTCAGCGTCAGGCTTTGCACAACACAGGCGAAAGTCTTCCTCCACGGCCTTTATTCCCTCATCACTGCCCACTTCCCATTACGGTGCTTTCAGAGCAGACACGTCCCTCATGCCTCACTTCTCTGCTCCCCCCCATCCCCTGCAACCTTCTAAGGGTTGAGATTGCCCAACTGGTTTGGCCTCCCTATTCCCATCAGAGCAGTACTCCGGCTTCAAGGAAGTACTTCAAGGCCCCGGCAAGAGCTTTGCACTGCGCAAATATTTGCACTGCGGCTCGAGAAGCACAGAGGGAAAAGGAGTTGTGGGCGGCTTGCACCAGCTTTTACAGGAGTGCTCTGGGTATGCAAGCACCCTGCAAACTCTGGTGTGACACCTTCTCCATGAGAAACTCAAATATGGATAGGAGCAGAAATGGACATGCTTGTGGGGGAAGGAGGTGGCTGTTGCATGCAGGGCTGCAGAGCATTAATGGGGGAGCACCCCTGGATCCCCCTCCGACAGATCTGCCCTATCCATCCAGGGGTTTAGGTATGGTATCTCCCTTTCAGGGATTTCACTGCTCTCCTGAAGCCAAGAAGGTCTCTAGAAGGGTCTCTGGAGCAAGCAAGGCTCAGCAGTGGAGATACAGCCTAAGATGTTTTGGAAGAGCAGCAATGGAAGAGGAATTTAAGCTCTCTGCTCTTTGTCAAACCAAGTGCTGCTACCCTGGGCTCTCCCCCACAACATAACAAGCATCAGCCGCACGGAACAAACAGGACAGACAGAAATTCCAGCACCCTGAGATACTGCTGAGCACTGGCCCCTGGCACCGAGAAGCACAACACAAGCCACCCATGTCCTCCCGCACCAAGGCAGGCAGCTGCAGACGAGCTCTGATGTGGTCACACCATGCAGAGCATCTCCTAACTCTCATCCCCCTGTTCCAGCTATGGTCCAGCTGCCACCACCCCTCTCTTCCACTGCACTAAAAACCTTCCCCTCTTCTTCCCTCAGGCAGATTTTCCCTTTGGCATCACACAGCTACAGCAGAAAGACCAAAGGGTCTCCCAGCAGCCTCCCAGCCTTTGCCTTGCAGCCACCTCAAGCCAAACCGGCACCTCCCAGACAGACACACGCTGCGTATGCGTGTGCGTCCACACGTGCATACACGTGTAATTCCTTCTTACCGCCCACAAGCCAGAGCTTAAGAGAAAAAAATTAACTATGCTGATGCTGTAACGTCTACACAGGCCACTGCCCTTGACACGGCGTTGATCCAGCTCCGGGGAATCACAGTCTGGCTTTAAGCAACAGAAACACTTACGCTGTGTTGGCAACGGGCTGTTTGACAGGGACACATGTTATCCTCAGCTCCCGTTTCTTTTTGCTTTTCACTGTGGAAGAAAAAAAAAAAAACCAAAAAAAAGAACACATGAGCAAACTAGTACTTCTACTTTTCTTCTTCCAGCATCCTCCTGATTGCAGCCACCAGGTAGGGGAGGCAGCACTTAGACTCCCCCCACTGTGCAGCTATGGCAAGATGACAGCAAGGTCACAGCGCTCACGACCACTTGCCCAAAATTTCAGTTGAGAGCCAGAAGCACAAGTGGGTCGTGGTGTCCTTGTTGAGCACTTCCCTGCAGAAATACCCAGGGGTGTGCTGACAGAGACAGGGTTTTTTTCCAAGTCTTGCAGCCAAGCACCACTTTGCAGTGCTCCTCAGACACCCCAAGAGTGCTCTTTACCCTTCCTGGCCACAAAGAGCACCTTCTCTTTGGGGATTTTAGTTGCTGATGCTCAGGGTGGGGGTTAAAGCTGCGATTTCTGCTGGGTGCTTACCTGGTTTGTGTGGCTCCACGGATCCTTTGGAATCTGAAAGACAGAATGGAGACACCTGCTCAGCCTTCATTCGCCAGGTGAGCCGGGTACCAGCCCTGCATCCCTCACGGATGGGGGTGCACGGCCCAGGGCCGGCAACCCCAGTGTGGTGCAGGCAGAAGGGAGGCAGCAGAAGGGCTGCCAGAGCCCAGCACAGCCCGAGCCCCGTTTCTCCAGCCACAAGAGGTCCCCACGCTATCAGCCATGCTCCCGAAAATGCTCCCTGTCCAGCTCCTCCTTGCCATGGCCCCCCCAACTCCCCCCAGACCTTCCTGGGAAGAGCCAGACCCGTTCTGCACAGTGGGTCGGATCCGGCTCGGACCTCAAGCAAAAGCAAGGAGTCACTCCCTGCAGGACAGTGGACACCCTACACCTGGCAAAGGGAAACCAGGGGAAAACCAGAGATGAGCTGACACAGGGAGCAGTGGGGAGGACTCAAAGACAGGCTTGCAGAGGCTGAGACCCCACCAGACAGGGCACGACCCCACCGGAGATAACCAGTGAGAGGATGCTCTTCCTGATCCTCTCATAACAGAACCCATGGCTGCACAGGGACAGGGGGGTCAGGCAGGTCCAGGGCAGGCCAAACACCTGCAAGTGAAGTTAGAGGGACAAGAGAGATCCAGCACAAGGTGTAGGGCAGGGGAGGGGGGGGCAGTGGTCAGCAGTGGGCAGAGGAGACCTGCACAGGGCTGAGAACCAGCCCCCCCATTGCCATAGACCCTGGGCTGCTCACTGAAGCCCCAGCTCGAAGTCCCTCCATCAGCAAACAGCTCACCCACCTACCCCATCTCACCAGGAAAATAAACAGACCACGAGGGGCTGGGACAGGGGCTGAACAGCCCATCAGAGAGACCATCAGAGTCCTGATTCCCCCAAAAGAGACCAAGGGGCAGATGCAGCTTTGCAGCTAAAAGTGCTTCTGGCTGCACCGACCTGGGAGATGCATTAAAAAGCACAATCAGCAAGGTGTGCTCCAGGCACCGGGCTGGGAGCGGGCGGCTTGGCACGGACTTGGACAGTCCTTCAAAAAGGCTCCTACCTGCCTGGCTCCCAGCAACAGGCATGTGGACAAAGTCCAGCACTCCATAAGCTGCTGGGGAAGGGAGGGGAGAGGCAAGGAACTGGGATCTCAGCAGGAGACGCAGCTCTGTGCAAGAGGTCCCATAGCAGCAGCAAGACAGAAGAACAATGCATGTCCTGCGCAGAGACCCCCATCTCCCACCAGCTCCATATGCCTCAGCCAAGACAGGTGCCTGAAACCAGCTTTTCCAGTCCTGCCCTTCCCAGAATTCAAACCTCACTGAGGCTGCAGATGAAAACTGGTCTGCAAGACACTGCAAATGTCCCAGCTCTGGGACCAGCAGCATCTCTCCCTAATGAGGGATCAGCACATATCAGTCCATATCCCCATCTTATCTACCACCCTTCTTGCATCAGAGCCAACCCATAAGGTCTGGGACCAGCACAGTTCCCATGAGGAACATGAACTTGCAGCTCAATGAAACCAGCCAGCAAGCTGCTCCACACTAAATCGTTCCCACTTGGCTGGAAATCATCTCTGGAGACCTGACAATGTCACAGCATTCACCACTTCTCATTTGTGAGCCTGCAAAGTTTCCCCTCCAGAGGCTGGGCTGGCAGAGTGACTCCCAGTAGCCCAGCATGACCACTGGCAACACTGCAAAATACTTGGTTCAGCAACGATGGGAGCAAAGCACGACGGAGCCAAAGGGAAGATGCTGTCTGTGGGTTCAGAAATGCCTCCCCTTCCCACATCCAGCCTCTCATCCCTCAGCACAGGGGGTCAACCACAGGACCTAAAACCTGGGGTGCCCAGAGTCCTTCTGCACACAGACAAATCATGGGAGCTCACTGTGGGCACACATACCATCCAGGGGGATGGATTTAGCTCACTGGGATCCTCACACCATGCGTTTCCTCCCCATGACCCGCTCTGAGACGCAGACAGCGGTTTGCATGCAGCCCCCAGGCAGTTACCAGCCAGACCTCTACACGAAGCCCTGAAACGACCCCCATCCTGTCTGGAGTTCTGCTTATTCTGTTTGGTCTCCCTCTCCCCAATTGCCATAGTAATCCAGTAGCCGGCACAAAGCGCCTTCTGTGCCGCCAGCTCCCCTGGCAGCGCCAACCGCAGCGCGGTGACTCACGCGGCAGGAGCAGGGTCCACACGCTCCCCGGGCCAGGCGTCCCGCAGGCTGCGGCGTCAGCCTTTCCTTCACCCTGGCTGTGAGAGCCAGGCCAGAGGGAGCTGGGAGCACCCAGCCCAGGGTGATGAATCAATGGGACACGTTGTTACCAGAACCCAGGCTTGCAGGCAGGAGGATTTGCAAGCGTGGGTTAGAGGGGCGCCGAGGGATGGGAAGATTCCCCAGTACAAACCCCCTGCACCACACAGGGGAGTCATTTAATATCTGTGTGTGTCAGTCATCCCCTGTGAACTCTGCTCAAACGGGGGTCCCGCACAACAGCCCACTCCCCTGTACCCCCAAACCACTGCCATTCACTCCTCAGCATTGCACTGCCAGGCTCAGAGACAACCCCCTGCCCACCCAGTCCCGCCTAGCCCCAAAGTGCATTTCCTAGCTGCAACCTGTAAGAGCAGCGATTAACCTGGAGGTATTCTGCCACCACTCCCCGGCGCTGGCTGGGCCACCTACACGGGTGGAAAACCCAGCTCAGGCCGTGCCCTCAGAAACAACGCCAGCCACGATGCTGCCCTGCGCCCCGGGCAAGACAAAGCAGAGATCAGATTCCCTTTTTATGGCTTTCCCAAAATTTGCCATGAGTTTTCCAGCAGCCTGCTCTGAACTCTTCTTGCTGCAGGCGGTGGCAGTGCAGGTCTGGCTGGGCAGAGATTGAGTGGGCAGGCACCACTTCCCCCAGAGCACAGCCCGGAAAAATTAAAGAAAAAAAAAAAGAAAGAAAAATATCATGAAAAGAGACGAACAGCCCTGCCCTGAGGCTCTGCACAGCCTGCTTGAGGCAGGCAGGGCCCAACACGGGAGGTGGGGGTACTATAGCACACCCCCTGCTATAGTACAGCCCAGCAATCGCCCCCCCCCAAATGCTGGGAGGTGCTGAGCTGCAAGCCCCAGAGCAGGAGGGATCAGCCCGCCGGAGGTAACCTTGTTCCTGAGCCTCTGCAGCCCTTCAGAGAAAGCTCACACACTATCTCGGGGTGAACAGGGGTGCAGGGAGGATTGAGGGTGAAAGGGAATGAAAATAAAATGGGGCAAACAAAAAGGCAGCGGGATGGGCATGACAGGACCTTGCCCGTCTGTCCCAAGTACATCCCTGGGCAGCATTTGCTCTCAAGCCCCTGCACACAGCTGCTGTCAGCCCCTTCTCAGCAGCGAGGCCTCGGCCATCTCCCCGTGCACCGGCCAGCGCAGGAGGAATCCCTACAACCCCAAGAGTGGTTAGTGCCACCCGGACAGCCTGGAAACCTCCAGTGTCCCAGGGCAAGAGGGGTGGCTGCAGACACAGAGAAAGTTTCCCTCTTGAGATCCCTCTGTGGGGAGGAGGGAGCAGCAGGACAATCTGGGGGACACATCCCCGTTAAGCCTGTGAGCCCCCTGGGCACACAGGATGTCACGGTGCTCAGGGTCACAGAAGGGGCTACCAGGCACAGGGGCACACGGCGCAGTGCCAGGCATTCAGGCAAGGGAAAATTAGCTGACAGAAGTTCCTGGTGCGGACAAGAGTGCAACCCACGTGACGCCGCAGGCACGTAACTGCATCCTTTATGCTAAGAAAGGAACCATTTCCTCCTAAAGAAGAAGAAAAAAAAAAGAAAAAGCCAAACAATTTTTTTCTCATGCTATAACCAGCTAAGAACCGACACCGACATTTCCTGGAACGGCTTCATTCAGTATCTGAATCCTCATCTTCGCCACCACCAACTTCGGTGCGATTAAGTTGCGCCTCTCCCCGGGAGGTTTATCCTTCCCACTCTCCGTGGGCGGAGAGAAATGAACAGGACAATCTAGAGAACTGCAAATAAAACTATTTGCCTGAGCCGACCTTTGAAATGAAACCTCTCCGCAGCCTCCCCAGGGCTCTGGTCCCAGCCCCAGCTGAAGTCCGGGGACGGCTGCGGCACGGGCAGCTCCTTCCAGAGCTGCACCACTCCTAGTGCTGGGAAAAACATTTTGGGTCTGTCTCGGTTCTCAACACGAGGAGGAGAGTTAAATGCCATGGATTGGGCAGAAGGGTGAACCCCAGCCCTGCTGCAAAGAGCTGGAACATTAAAAAAAAAAGCATCAAAAATTATTAAAAAAAAAAAAAAAACAACTTTGAGGCAGGGTGCAAAGCAGAGGGGAATTTGGTCGCCTCGGTCATGAGAGCCAGTGCCTCAGGGGCACACTTCACACTATTTTCCACTGTTGAGAGTGGAAAAAGCTATCTGTGGAAGTGGAAAAATGGCTCTCAACCTGCCGAAAGCTGTCACTCATCGGCCCGCTGAGGTCCCGCTGCAGAGAGGGGCTCATGCGGGTCACCGCTCTCTGCTTGCCACTTCTGCAAAAAAAAAAAAAAAAAAACAAACCCCAAAAACAACACACGAGGGGGGAGAA
>VXBZ01005259.1:3511-18414 GCA_013399135.1 Heliornis fulica | reverse complement strand
AAAAAAAAAAAACCCAAAACCACACACACACAAAAAAAGCAAAAAAGCAGCACACTTCAGATAAAACCCCTTGCAGCCCCCAACCAACCTGTCAGCCTGTGCTGAATCAGAGCTCCTGACTGCCGGGGCTGCAGCAGGCACCCGCCTTTCCAATGCAACAGGCTTTTTAGCAGGGGAGAACCATGCAAGAGCTGCTGGAAAACCCTGTGCCCCAGGAATGCAACCACAAACAGAGCCAGCAGTGAGCTTCATGCTCAAATATTTTCCTTTAGCCATGCTAGATTTTTTTAATTTTTCTTTTTCTTTTTTTTTTTTTTTTGCAATTAAGATGCCAAGGCTTCAACCCCCCAAAAAATCCCGTGCAGGTTTCCAGTGCTTTAAAAATAGATCCCTGGCTGCAAATGCCAACCCCCGCCCAAGCAAGCAGAAAGAGGTAAAAGCTCAGGGATTGACCCCAAAAAGTTACAGGTCCCCTTTTAGCACCAGAATCAGCCCTTCTTCGCTCTCCCCCACCACGTGTTTTGGAAATTGCAACATCTACCTTGCTTCTTGTCCATGGTTTCCCAGAAATGAAGAACAGTGCCGGAACGCCTGGCAGAAGAGAGGGATGGGGGCGGGCTGAAGGAGAGAGGGAGGGGGGAGAAAAAAATCCTGCAGGATCCAACACTTCTTGCAAGCAGCAATGAGTATTTTCAGTGGGAATGCACGGCCCAAAGCGCTCGCCGGCTTCACGCAGCTCTCCACACTGGGGGTGCCCAGTTGCTGGGGGTCTGTGAGGCTGGGAGCGGCAGCGGAGGCGAGCGGGGACAGACGAGGAAGGTGGCACAGCGTTCCCTCATCGGCAGCTGCCGGGGTTGGCCGGCCTCGGCTCCGATTACCCTTGAAAGCTCAACAGTTGTAAAAACTGCAGCAGCGGAATAGCTCATGACGTCAACAGGAAACTGCGGGGGAACCAGCTCCAGCTCCGGGAGCCACCGAAGCGCTGGATCGCTACACTGCATCCCAGACAGACCCGCTTTCTTCCAACGAATTAAGGCATTCCCAAGTTTCACCCGGCCTCAGGCATCCCACTGGAGCGACCCTTGCTCCAGGACAGCCCTGCTGCCACCCGGTATCAGTGGGTCAGCAGAGCAGAGGGATGCCCACGCTCCCTGCTGAGGGTGCTGAGGGGGTGCTGGGAGAAAAAGAGGTCACGTTTCCCTGTGCTGCAGGTGACAGGCTAATTGCTTTGCCACTAACAACTATTACCACAACAAATAGTAGAAATATTGTTCCATGACAATGCCGGCACGGAACTTAGCAGCTATTCCAGGGTGACAACTGAGACGGCATCTCTGGGGGCAAAATATAAATTGCTGCATGGATCTGGCTGGTAAATAGCAAGGGAAAGAGATGGAGGCTGGGGGGTGGGTGGTGAAAGCAAATCATTCATTTCTTTGCAAACACGTGCAAGAAAAAGCCGTGGCAAAGGATCGCAGCTCTTCCCCTCTCCCTCAAAACCAGCCTAGCAGAAGCCTGCACTGACGTCCGTGATCAAAGCCAGACTCGTCTCTGACAGGCTGCAGTTTTGTTTTCAATTTCCTTGTCAGCCTGGAGGGGAGATACCATACCAGTTTCTTTACCTTAAACTAATTACAGAAAATACGGCTCTGGTTCGCTCCTAAGCTATTCCCTAACTTGTAGGCTCTGCCAGGCCATACACATTTGCAAGCAGCAAAGTCAAAGGTCAAGGTAAATGCACATACCAACACAATGAGTGACTCTAATTTTAAATTGTGTTTATACAAGCCCCAGAAGGACTATAGAAAATATTTTCTCAGGCACATTTCCACTCCCAGGGTACAGTTTCAGGCACAGATCACCAGCACATAAAGGATGCTGAGGCGGGAGTTGCTACTGCAGACAGCACCAACAGCCACCAGCACCCATCCCTGGCACTCCTGGGGAGAACGATGCTGACTGTCCTCCTGTCACTAACCATATGGCTTGACAGCTAATTCCCTGACCCAGACATTAGACACTCCAAGGATCTTTACAGACACCCACAAAGTCAGTGCTGCTTTAGAGCAGAAAGTCCCAGACCCAGCAGGTGGGATGGGAAACAGGATTTCCTTTGAATTAGTCCTGTGGAGTTTCAGTGCCCAAGGAGCGGGGTGGTCTAAAGCCGAGCTTGCCAGCATCTCAAAGTCATCTTTAAAAATAAAACAAAACCAAACAAAACCAAACATTGTTTCAGTTCTCACCACTGTCTGCTCTGTAAAGTCTGCCGACTCGTAGGAACTGCCTGCCTTGAAAGGCACACGCCATTCAGCATTAATCATCCAGCTCTTTATACACATCAGGTAATCCCGGAGGAACAAAAGGCACCGGGTGTTTCACTGGTGTTCAGGAAACCTGCCCACCCCCCCAGGCTAGGACATCACCCCTTAACTGGTGAGGGAAGTGGGAGAGCGTATCCTACAGTGGGGAGAAGTCAAGGTCCAGGTATACTGGGGAAGAACCGGGGACAAGGTGGGGGTCTGGTGATAAATGGAAGAGCACACCCTTAAAACCAGCAATGAGCTCAAACAGGGCTCTGCCAACACCAGGCCTTTCTCCCCACCCTTCCCCCGTGGAGTGGCAGCATCTCCCAGGGCTGGTTTGGTTCGGGCTGGGTCACCATCGCAGCCAGGCACCGGGAAGAGCCACGCTGCTGTAAGCCACTCAGAAGGGATTTCCCATGTAGGGTCATCAAGGAGCTTTCTGTAGGTGTGTGCTTGGGGTGGAGGAAAAAATTAATGGTTTCACCTGCCTGAAAAGAAGAGTCACTGCCTAAGCAGAGGAGGGGGAGATTTTCATGGGATACCCCTTTCCCTCTGACCAAAGTCCCCGTACCAGTTGCTCCCAGTGCTACATTACCCGATTCCCACTGCACCTTGCATCCAACCAGGAACTGCAGCAGCTTCCCTGGCCAAGGCCATAACGCAGCCGCTGCCCCAAGCCCGGGATCCACTTGCCTTTCCATGGACAAGGTACACATCCCACGGGAAAGCCCCACGCACTGGAGCCGTGCACAAGACCCACAGACTGGAAACTCTGCAGCAACTCTTTAATTTTAAACAAAGCCTTTGAACCAAATCCGATCAGAAAAGGAACAGGGTCATCTCTCACCCCCTGGGACAGTGCTTGGGGACCATCCACCACTGACACCGCACAGGGCTCGTGTCCTCTGGTGGAGCGGGATGTCACACCCACGGTGCCACCCCCAATGCAAATGGAGACGGGTGCAACCTCCCGGTACCCCACAAGAGATTTGGGGACTGGCACATTAGCTGACACTACCAAAAGGCAAAGGCCGACGTTGGCACGGCCACCTCCGGGCCTGGAGCCACACCCGGCCTCTGTGCACAGGCCAGATAACGCCGCCGCAAGCCGCACGGCTCCGGGAGGATGTCACCACCCAGTTACACTCCAGCTGTATTTTTAGGTTACCTGCATAACCCCACAGGCTGGAAAAAACATCTGATTTTGTGTTTTGTTCCCAGGTGATGGCTGGCTCCGAGAGACACCCATGTGAGTGGAGACCAGAGTGCCCTCAGGAAGCTGAGGAGCACCAGCCAGCTGGGTTTTGCACTACGCCACTGTTGGCCACGCCATGTACACGCTGAGAGTCGTGCTGCTTTGCACCAGAGCTTGTGCAAAACCCCAGCACGAATGTGGGTACAGAAACAGGGACATCTCTTTGGGGCAGGCCCCAAGCTTGGCACAGGATTCTTTGCCTGCACCCTCTGCAGGGCTGGAGACTGCCTCCTCTCCATCCATCCATCCATCCATCCATCCATCCATCCATCCATCCATCCCTCTGACCGGGCTTTCTCCAAAAACAAGCAGTTGCACAGGCTGCACCCCTCAGAGCTCAGCTGCAGTGCAATGCCAGCATGGACCCACCACAGGTTGGCTGGGGGGCAGCGGGCAAGTGCTTGGGGTAATTAACCCGACCAACGGCTCGTCAGGAGCTGGGCACCTTCAGGGTATACATGGCCAGCCCAAAGCCCACAGCCACGAGCCACCTCATGGGACCAGCACGGGCTGCCGGCTCAGCTGCAGACGCTGGCAAGCCGCCATGAGACAAAGGTCTGGAAGCAATCCCAGCCCCAATGGCTTAGTTGTTAGGAGAAGGCAAAGGAGACAGCGCTTAGCAGGAGCAAATTGCATGCTAAAAAAAACCCCAAACACGGAAAAAAGGCAGAGGCAGGACGATCATCACCCGTGCCCACCTCCCTGCCTCCGGTACCCAGCCCTCCCCAGAGACACACTCCTCCCTTTGATTCCACAGCCCACAGACAAAGCCATAAAAAACACGTGTTTGGAATTGCTGTGACCGGCTGGTGACAGTTTCCTGATGGGAGAGAAAACTCAAACTGGTTTTGGAATAGATCGGATTGGCGGGGGGCATGTGCATAAGGTTTTGGGTTTCTTTCTAGGAAAGGAAAAGAGTCATTTGACTTTTTAATTGTCTGTGTTAACTCCAGAGTCAACAGACACCCTTTATCTATCCAAACCGGTGCAATTAAAGTACTTCCAGGTGTCCTCAAAACTCTGTAAACTTGGCACAAGAGCAAGTATTCCTCCTCTGCTTCTAACGCAATTCTTTAAGAAAAAAAAAAAGAGTAAAAAATATTATCCTTCTACCATCCTTTCTCCAATTTATTTTGGGCAGGGTTAGAGTGATTTCATCCCTGCAAATGATGTAAGACGGAGCAAGGACCAGCTCTGAAAACAGAATTTCTGGTTGGGGATAAAAACCTCAAGGAAGGTCTCGATGTCCACAGCTGCCTGCACCGGGAGAGGCAGAAACAAGAGACTGACCCAGGTTCTCCCCTGGTCAGGCAGGAAAACCTTCAATTATTACCGGCGGAGCAGGATGCCGACCCAGCAGCTTACAGAAATCCAGGATGAGACAAAGGAAAACCACAGGCTGGGAGCAGCCAGGGAATATAGAGACTGCCCAAGTCCTCTCAGGGCATCACTCATCCTTAGCTCTTGTCACAGCACTCAAACCTTAGGGACAACCAAAAAACCACAGTCCTAAACACTAAGGATGTTCCCTGGTCCAGAGAGGCAGCACATGACCCATTTGGTCCCCATGAGCTGCTTGCAATAGGAGCCCAGGGAAAGGGTTGATATATGAGGCAAGCTAGTTCCTGACCCCCCCTGGAGAGCTCAGCCACAGCGAGCTGGGTCTGCAGCTTCTTTTCCTGGCATCACCCACACCATCATTCCAACTCACACCACGTGCCTCCTGCTCTCCCATCGCTGCTCTTCCACTGCAGAAGACAGACTACACCCACATTCCCAGATCAAGTCCCACATGCCGCTGGTCCACAGAACCAGCTCCTGCCCTCGTTGGTCTACAAAGTTAAAGTAAGATAACACACATCTATCTTACACTATAAGCTGTATATACAGAAACACATATATATAAAATACATGAGTATATATATATAACATATCCAGTTATGTACAAATATCTAAAGACAAGCAGCACCTACTTGCTAAGTTCCACATCTGCAGAAGTCACCTACAAATATCTCATTTTTGTTCCCCCAAACTCCATGCTGCAAAGCCAAAATACATCCCCCCTGATTAACAACAGGACCATCAACACACTCAAAGCCACTGCCACCCTCACTGCCCAGCATCATCCTCCATGGTCCCCTCCCACAGGCTCCTATCCAAGGCAGCAAGAGCTCTGTGTGGGGACAAACACCTATTTTGCAGCAAACTTACCTGGTGCCCACAAAGCAGCTTTCATTCGTGCCTGGGGAATGCAGGGGCTCCACAAGCAATGCGACTGCAGCTCAGCAGCATTTTGCCACCCAGTCCCACGTGTCTGCTGACGGGAAGGGCACAGCCTTGCTCCGCTGCTCCCTTTGGGTGGGCTGTATTCCACACATCCCCCTCGTCCTCCCTTCCTCACCTACCTCTGTCAAACCCACCTATTGCTCTGCAGTATTTCCAGTGTTCAGGGGAAGTAAGTGTTGCAGGCTTTTCCTAGTAAAGCCGGATTAAAGAGCCGTCACTCTGTCCCAGGAAGCCAGCAGTCTCTGCAGATGGGCCAGTCCCAACGCATCCGGCTCACGTCCCAGCTGAAGAGCTCTCAGGCTCTGTGACTCAGTGACTTTTTCAGCTTGCAGCTTCTCACAGAGCACGCTCAGGGCTTCCAAGAACCATTTCCAGTTCAATAAGAAATTGTAAGTTCTTAAAAATCCTCTTTACCCCGAAGGGCAAGCTGTGCATCAGCGTTTTGGGGAAAGGAGCGGGGCAGCACATAAAACAGCAAGGAGAGGGGACGTGGAAAGCATCAAACCTGCTCGTGATGAAGGGAAACACGCTGGATCCCTTCCCTGTGATGGTTACACACCGTTTCCCTCCCGGAGCCAGGACTGTAAAATCCCACGGGGAAATCCACAGTTACTGAACAAGAAATTCTTTGTGGATCCCAATTAAGGCTAAAGTCTTGCAGCAACCCGGAGTGTGCACAGAAAAGGAAACCACACGTACAGGAGAGCAGCTGGAGGAAATCTGAGCCGTGCTCTAGCACTTCAAGGCACACCGAGAAGGGTTGCAATTAATATTCACCCGTAATTCCTGCCCGGGGATTTCATCCAGCCTCTGCTTTACTCCCATCACTCAGACACTCTACATCAAAACGGGCAGGGCAGGTGTCACCAATACCTGCAAAAACCTTCTCTAGGGCAAGAGAGCAGCATGTGCAGAGGCACCGGGCCATGGCACAGCGCCGCTGGCAGGTGATGACCACAGCCAAGGAATGGAGGGCATCAACCGTAAACCTGGAGGAGATGGACTGAAGATGCTAACGGAGAGCTAACACAGAGGGCTGCAGAAGCAGCAAATCTAAAACACCCACCACCACACTCCTTTTTTGGCAGTCTGAGGCTGTTTCCAGCTTTAAAGCAAATAGGAGGTGCCAAAGAGAGAGGCTGGTACAGGTCCATGCTGGTCCTCTGGCAGCATCGCCACCCACCTCCCATCCCTGTAGTACCCACATCCTCTTCCTGCACTGTCCTCTGGCCACCGAGCGCTCACCGACAAGGGATGACAGTCAGCAGGGAGCATCAGGGATGAGCTGTGTGGATTTGGCAACAGATGGATAAATTAAATTTCAAGGAGACCAGGGAAATCTTGGAAGCCATCTGAGCACACGCACAGAAATGCCTTGCGCTGCCCTGCCCTGTGCTGGCAGGGATTTTTGGGGTGCAAGCACGTGGTTTTACTAACAGGCACGTGAGGCTGTGCCTGCCTCCTACCCCCGAGCACCTTTTAAAGGTGTTTGGAAGATGACAAAACACCCAAACCAACGTATCAGCACAAGATCGGCACAAGATCGTTTCATCTTTGGCTGAGGTGCAACTTGGCAGCGTGTCAGGCGTGAAACCAAGCGGTCCGCGGCGGCTGGGGATTTTTAACTCTGCAGATCAGCTTTCCTAAAAAGCCCTGATGGCCAGCACATCTGGCTCTCAGGAAGAGCCACGTCATTTTTAGTGACGAGCTGCAAAGACATCCTTTAGGACAGCACATCCCCTGCCCTGTGGGGCACAGGTTCCTGACTCAGAGGGACTCCCCTCGCCAGTGCTCCCTCTCAAGCCTCAGCTTTCTCACTCTGACACCAAATAAACCAAGACCTCCAGCCTACAACGATACATAAACATCTCCACCACGCTGTGTGCTCACCCTGTGCTACCTCCCACAAGGGACCTACCGCAGGGAGAGACCCGTGCAGCAGGAGAGGACATCTGCTCTGGCAATTGCCCTCTAGCCAGCGTAGCCAACTCCTGCAGTACAGGCAGGCTGCTCCACCAGCCATCTCCAAGAGATTGGGGACAGGAGGGAATTTATATACACACACAAAGTAATATCTAACTGGTCTGCAAGCCCAGGCAAGCTGACACTCCCTAGATAACCCTGTCATCCTCCCCTAAACCACCCCTGGCCCGTCCCCATAACCAGCCCTGCGTGTTTATGATCTGTCCGACACATGACTGTCACCTGCCAAGCCCTGCAGACGGGCTTCCTCCTGTCCCATCCTGTCCCTCTGTCTGGGACCACTGGTCATCACATTGCTGATGGCACCCATTGCTGGCAGACTGTGAGGGAGGACACTGCTCTCAGCACTGCTGAAGCGGTGCCAGCAGGACCCCATCCCATCCACGGGGTTTGATTCATTGCATACGGGAAATCTCAGAGCCCTTTATGGGGATGAAATAGAATCATTAAATGCTGGTTTGTAGTCTCCTAAAAGACAGGACAAGTGCTGTCATGGCAGGAGATGAGGCAGCAGGGTACAAACACTTGGTGACAAGCAGCACTCCCAGGCAAGGCCCAAGCAGGTCCCAGCAAGCAGCTCCCAGGGAGGAGAGGGTCCAAGGACCACTGACATCCTTGGAGAGGTTCATCTGATACGAGCACTCAGGCTGATGCCAGTGCCAAACCACAACTAAGGTTAGCAGCCTCTGATGGGAAATGACTTGTATCGAGCTGCTTGGAGGTTTCTTCCTTTCCAAAACTACATTTTTCTCTGGTTTTGGTGGTGATGTTGGGGGGAGAGGAAGGGTGGATGCTCTACGAACAGCTATGGGTAACTTTTGTCTCCTCCTCTTCCACTCATGTTATGTCTTTACCAGAAATTTATCTTTAAAAAAATAAACTAATGAGGATTTCACTTGAAATGCTGAAAGCACGGGGCAGACCTAGTTCAACAATGACTTCCCTGAGCACAGTGTAGGTGGGAGGATGGAGGCTGCAGCAGCCCAGCGGGTGCTGGACCCTCTCCAGCTCCTGGCACCCCCGGAGGGGGAGGTGGCAGCCAGGCCACTCCTTTCGCACACCTCCTTCCCTGGCATCCCAGCAAGCAGGGCTATAAAGCAGGGTCAGGGAGAGACATCCCACTGTACCACACCCCAGTGCAAACAGCTCCCCAAGGTCCCAGTACTCACATTTCGGAGAAACCAAGCTCCAAGAAACCAAGCTCCAGCTCTGGATATCTTCAAAACCAAGATCAGATGCCTTCTTTTTGTTTTATGAGTTGGTTTTTGGTTTGTTTGGGTTTTGGTTCTTTGTTTGGTTTTTTTGTTTTGTTTTGTTTTGTTTTGTTTTAAACAATATGGCTTAACTGACCCAAAAGCTGTTGGATTGACTGCAGTAATCCCTGCAAGCAACAGCCCAGCCTCCAGCAGAGCACAATGCGTAGCGTGGTCCCCCTGACCTTAGAGCCTATAATTCAAGTGCTTCCCCATTCCCCCCATGGATTAGATACCCCAGCCATGCAGCACAGAAAAGCCTGCCAGCCTCCAGGACATGCTCTTCCAAGTCACAACCCATCTTCTCCTGCAACACATCGATGGGGCAGGCAGTGCACAATGGAGCCTGCGGTGTTAAACCCATGGTGTAAGCAAACCATGTGGACAACGCTGCACTTGGGGAACAGATGCTAGGGAGGGTCTGCCTTGCTGCCACCTTGTCACCACCGCAGTTTCAGAACCTTCCCCTGCGTTAGGCAACAATCCCCTCCCTTCCCTACCTGCTGTGATCACTGGACACCAACCCCCCTGCCAAAATCCTGCCAATCCAGTTATTCCATAACCCACAGTCACACAGGCAGCGACTCTGCCCCAGCCTTTTGCTGCCTGGAAAAGAAATATACAGGGAGCCCCATCCCAGCTCCAGAAAAAGAAGCAGAGACTTGGACCCACCACAAACCAAAAGCCAGCTGGTGCTGCAAAACACCACCGTGATATCTGAGATAGCTGCCGGCAAGCCCAGTAATTATGGCATTCCTTGGGGTGATGAACATTCAGACACACAATGCTGCCGTGGTGGCAGTGCAGTATTGTCCCTGTGCAGATAAGGAGCTGTGGGGAGATATCTCCCAGGTCGAAGAAAAGAACGGGAACTTCCATTTTCCACCATCAAAATGTCCTCTCTGCCTTCTCCCCCACTCCAAATCCCTGGCTAACACTCAGCCTGAGCCACTTGTCAGCCAAAGAGGAGGCAGGTGGGTCTAGCTCCACACATACCCACAAGCAGTCTTGAGTCATACCAGTAAAGCCCCAAACTTTTGGTCCGTAAAAATCACCTCCCCAGCCAACACAAGGTCCTCTCCCAGCTCTTTCCCCACACACATACTGCCCAGCCAATGTCTTATTTACACCAGGGAAAAACACCTTCTGACCAAAAACCCCCAGTGTCCCACATCTGCAGCACTGGCCTCTCCCATCACAAAATCACTGAGACCAGAGACTCACACCTGTCCCAAGCACCCAAAGGGAAGAAGCTCTATGAGCACACATGAGCCTTCTCCAGCAACAACCACCTTCACAAACAACAGGGGCAAAGCAAATTCTGGCTTAGCCCTGGACCGCAGCCCAGAGCTGGAAAAGAAAAGCAGCAGCCTTCAAGGAGACACATTATCCACTGAAATTGAAAAAAAAAAAAAAAAGCAGGGGAGCATCTCTCCTAGGAGAGAAATGGATTGCTGAAGCACAGCTAAATATTTACCACCCCCAGCATGACATTTCCCAGACACTGTTATGCTAGCAGAAAGCAGCGTGAGGAGGGCAGGAGCGAAGCATTACTTTCTCTCTACGACTCTTATCACTAATTGGATGTGAGCTCCGTGATGCTTCACCTACAACTAAAATAAAACCCCTGTCTCCATGGGGTCGGAGCTCCCAGCCCTGCCACCCCCCTGCCCACGCACACCAGGCTGACGGCTGCTCTGCCCAGGTGATGAGAGCCTGAAGCCAAACCCCTGCTCCTGCAGAACAAGCCCCACGTGTATTTTCTGCAGAACTGCCTATTTTATTTTTTTTTTAGGTGGCAGCAGGAAAAGTGTGAGCAGCACACGAGACAGTACAGGATTCACAGCCCACTGCATTGCATAAGGGTGGTGTGCGCCCACTGAGGGCACGGCCACGGGGCGGGAGGGATGTGTCCCCACCGCTTATTTACCTACCCAGAATAGACACGCTGCCAGAACAAGTGCCAGTTCATCCCTGGTTCTGGCATTTCTCATGGATGATTTTTCCAAGCCTCCCCAGAAACACGGCCCAGCCTAGCCGCGTCCTGACCCCTCTCCCCAAGAGCATCTCTCTTCCTGCAGGAAGAATTCTGCCTTGCAATTACTTGGGCATCGGTTCTGGGTGAGCCCAGGGGAACCCAAGCAGGTCTTCTCCCTCCAGACCCATCCACCCTCCCTGCATGGCTGCTTCCTCCCACACACACTCTATGCTGGCACCCTCCTGCCTGGCCTTCCAGGCTTCCTGGGAGTTGGTGGGGGCACCCAAGTCATGGTGAGGGGAGAAAAGGTCTTCACGTGGGCTGCACACGCAGGCAGAAAACATTCCTCAAGTCACAGGGGAAAGGCAGCACTGGACTGGTACTCACATGGTCTAATATAGACCCTGTGCCCCCTCTCATCCCACTTCTGCACATACCTGAGAACTGCAAACCACCCACTTCCCACATTCCCCTCAGCTACAACACCCCTCCCTTCACAGCATCCATCCCACCAAAAAAGGCACAGGCTTTGTTGGAAAATCCCACCCAAGACCAGCCATGTGTCACAACGTGCCGCTAGAGGCTGTGTCCCCTGCAAAGCTCTGCAAGGAGGACACAGAAATGCTCCAGAGTTTGCATGAGACTCCTTCCCTCGGTGCCACCCATCCAATGAAACACAGCTCGAGGAGCCTTTGGGGACCTCAGACAACTGTGAGCTTCGGCATAACTCAGAAACACCCACATAGCAGTGCAAGTTCACACCCAAACAGCCAGCGATTTCCCCACACACTTCATCCTGCAAAGCAATTTACATCAACCAGATATGTTGGGGGGACAAAGAAAGCCCAAATCCATCCTAAGCTTTGCCTAATCCCCAGAAGGTGTTTATCTCCCAAGCTATGTTTAGCACAGAGCGAGGCAAAGCTCTCACCCAGCACCATTCCTATCGCACATGTCACAGCCAGCCACGCGCATCCCCAAAAACTCCCGAGGCGGGAGACAACCCCGTGACTAAGCCCAAATGACGGCAGGTGAGTTTTGGTACACGTCTATCATGGGAATAGCCGACCCAAGAGCTTCAGCTCAAGCACCCTCCATTTACTACCACGATCAACTCAAGCCCAAGAAGGGAAAAGCAACCAGCAAAAGGAAACCTGAGCCCCACTGCTGAATTTCCCCAGGGAAAATTAGGGATATTCTGCTTAAATCCAGGCTGCCCAGAAGGGGAGGCAGAAGGAGCTGCCACAAGTGCTGCCAGCAGTGTCTGCGGTCCCAGCAGCAGATGAATGCACTCGGACCCAAGAGCATCCCTACGCAGCAGCCTGCACACCCACTCCGAGGGCTGGCACTGCCGAGGCAGATGCGAAACCAAGGGCAGGCACGGCAGAGAGCTGGCAGCACGAGAGGGTTTGGAAGAGGCAGCTGGGTTACACACATCTGGGATGGATCCCCACGCTGAGCATCACCCAGTTGGAGGCAAAGGAGCTTGGGTCAGACGGGGACCTGAAGCTGCCAGTGCCTGCAGAGAACAGTGGCACTCAACACACATGCGATGCCTCCAGCAAAAGGTATCAGGAGTAACTGTGAATGAACCGGTTCAGCACAACCAACAGCCCCCTGCAACCAGAAACCTGCAGACACAGAAGGGTTCCAAACTTCCTCCGAGGAAAACACCACAGTCCCAGGTGCTCCCGCGGGCACTGCCTTTTGCTTGCCCTGAAATCCTCCCAGGCCCAGCTCGGGTCTCATCTCCCACAGGGTGGGCTCGGTCCTTTGTCCAGGCTCACCTCTTCCCTCCATCCACACATGCACCTGCGAGCCAAGAGAGAGGTCTGGGCTCAGGCGTCCCAGCAAGAGCCTTTTTAAGAAGCCGGGCTGCTCCCTCTCAACGCGGGGCAGTGGCTGGAGGCATGTGCTCCTACCTGTGAGTCAGCAGCTCCGCTCAGCAGCACCGTAAATCGCTGCTGATTCACACCCTGCTTACACAGCAAACAGGAAACTCAGGTCCACATTCCCTCCGGTTAAGACACAGATCATTTAAAAGAGTGGGGGGGGGGAAAAGTCACGCCGAGGTGCGTTCATCTGCTCACATGGCTCCTGACTTGAAGTTTCCAGTGCATCACTCCCGACGAAGGAAAACCCCTCGAATTTTATTCCAGTGATAAGAGAGAGGCAACAACCCTACTCCTGCATTCCCTCCTCTGGTCCACGCTCACGGCGCTGATGCAACCGGCTCCCCATTGCACTGACACCAGCAATGCCATTTCCTCATCGCCCTCAGCCCCAGCACACCGGCAGTGCCATCCCGGGCCAATGCCTGCCAGCCAGTGCTCACCTTGGGACAGTGAGTGACCAGGCCACCTCCGTCCCGACGAAGCTCTATAATTAACTGCTGTGACACAGGGCCACACTTGCCAGCCACGTACAGTGGAGACGGTGGGAGACTCCATCGCGGTGCTTTCGGCACAGGCCGGCTCCCAGCTGGATCTCAGCCACCGACCCACTGCACCGTGGCGTCCTGGATCCTCATCCCATCCTTCCCGCCTCGTCAGGATGGGATGAAGGCACTGCTCATCCTCAGCACCGCTCTGAGACAGCCGTGATGCCTGCTGAGCTCCACGGGCGGTTTCGGTGCGGGGGAAGAGGCTCCAGCAGAGACAGGTCAAACTGGCATCGTTCGATGGCTGTCGTACACAGACGGGACCCTCACAGAAGGGACCCTCACACACACAACCCTCCTCCCTCCCTTCCTCCTCCCGGGGGGGGGGAAAAGTCACGCCGAGGTGCGTTCATCTGCTCACATGGCTCCTGACTTGAAGTTTCCAGTGCATCACTCCCGACGAAGGAAAACCCCTCGAATTTTATTCCAGTGATAAGAGAGAGGCAACAACCCTACTCCTGCATTCCCTCCTCTGGTCCACGCTCACGGCGCTGATGCAACCGGCTCCCCATTGCACTGACACCAGCAATGCCATTTCCTCATCGCCCTCAGCCCCAGCACACCGGCAGTGCCATCCCGGGCCAATGCCTGCCAGCCAGTGCTCACCTTGGGACAGTGAGTGACCAGGCCACCTCCGTCCCGACGAAGCTCTATAATTAACTGCTGTGACACAGGGCCACACTTGCCAGCCACGTACAGTGGAGACGGTGGGAGACTCCATCGCGGTGCTTTCGGCACAGGCCGGCTCCCAGCTGGATCTCAGCCACCGACCCACTGCACCGTGGCGTCCTGGATCCTCATCCCATCCTTCCCGCCTCGTCAGGATGGGATGAAGGCACTGCTCATCCTCAGCACCGCTCTGAGACAGCCGTGATGCCTGCTGAGCTCCACGGGCGGTTTCGGTGCGGGGGAAGAGGCTCCAGCAGAGACAGGTCAAACTGGCATCGTTCGATGGCTGTCGTACACAGACGGGACCCTCACAGAAGGGACCCTCACACACACAACCCTCCTCCCTCCCTTCCTCCTCCCTCCCGCGGGCCCGGCCCGCCGCTTGCTCCCAGCTCCGCAGCGAGCGATGCCAAGGCTGCAGGCGGGGAGCAGCGCGGCCCTCAGCCGGGAGCGGGCGGGGAGATGCGCTCAGAGCCCACGCAGAGGAAGCCCCGGCGGCGGGGAGCCCACGCCCGGCGGGTTGGGCAACAGCCTCGTCCCCGCAGGTTACGCCAGAGCCGAGGACGCCGTTCAAACCCGGCCGCAGCCCCGCTCCCCGCCCGGACACCCGTCCGTCTGTCCGTCCTTCCATCCACCCGTCCCGTCCCGTCCCGTCCCCTTCCTACCTCTGGGCAGAGACATGGCTGGCGGCAGCCCCGCAGCGCCCGGGCTGAGCGCGGCGCCCAGCAGAATCCGT
>VXBZ01005258.1:636367-662391 GCA_013399135.1 Heliornis fulica | reverse complement strand
TATATATATATATAATTCCCCCCTCCCTCCCCTCAGATCTCTGTCCTTGCTGCTGGCCCACCCAGGCAGTGCCCAGGACACACAGCACCATGGCCATGCCAGCATCTTTGTCGTGCAATTCAGTCACTCGTTTTATACCCAGTGTAGAGCTGTTGGATCAGCTGGAGAAGTTTTATGTCCTTCTATCAGAGGAAAACTAGGAACAATTGCTCCTGATAAAATTAAGCTTCTTAGGATTAAGTTGTAATTAATTTCAGACTCTAACATGACATAATTTTCTATTTAAACTGTTACAGAATGAGAAGATTTTTGTTGAAAGGGTCATAGTGAACACGGAATTAAATAATTTCTTATTACATGTTCACTAAGTATTGAAGTTAAAATATCTATTTAACAGAGAAAATAAATAGAACAGAATCTTATCAAATAAAAGAGATCCAAATCCTAAAATGTAAAATTGCACGCAATGTCTACTTTAGCATACATTGTTAATTTAATTAAAGAAAAAAATCTTAAAGCATTTTATTCTACAGCTTATGTCCGGAGCCCCTATTTAGTCTGACTACTGGATTCAGCAGGGTCTCTTGGATGAGTAGGTTCTTAGGTCCCACAATGTTTACAAGGTTTTAAATACTCAGTTGAAAAAGATAAAAAATCTTATAGAAATTTCTTATGATTTTTCCAGACTACTGGACTTGTAACTGGAAAATACATGAGAAGTCTCACTCTTAGAAACAGTTTAGTGAAAAGCAGAAGAAAACTCTATAGCTTACTTTTTAAAGCTGTATTAATTTTCAATTAAAAATCAGTACTGTGCTTTCCCAAAGTCGCCATCCTTAACAGCAGCACTAACAGGAATAAATGTAGCCTCAACCCCCTGTGTATGCCGTTTCTCTTTTAATTTTAAGAGCAAAACTTTTCAAAATTATGAATAAATTTATCACTGGTATTCTTTTGATGGGAAAAGACTAACAAGCCAGCCACACAAGAGAGTATTATTTCATGTTAGTTGAGACAAGATGTTGAGGATTTAGAGCTGATCTTTTGTCTCTGCTCAAAGACAAATGGCATAAAATTTATATGCATGCTTCTGTCCTGACAGCAAAGGACTCCAGCACGACTCTCGCTGAGACCTAACGGCTCTCGGGGATGCTGCTCTCTAAAGTCCCTCGGCATGAAATGGTCCCTTGCGATTCACCTCCCATTAATAGCAGCTCCAAGACTACAGTCTCTCTTTTTGTTTTTGTGTTGGTTGGTTGTTTTTTTTAGCTCTTTTATCCCGAGCTGAAGCTGCCTGTGTTCTCATTGGAGCCCAGAGGGTGCAGTGTGAAGTTTTCCTCCCTTCCCTCTATTCTCTCGCAGCCCTCAGCAGACGTCGGGGCAAGCTGGAGGCCCTATGGAAAGCAGGGCCTGATGTCATCCCACCCAGCGCAGGGCCAATGAACATCCTCCTGCACCCGGCTCCGCCACACACGTACACATCAGCGGCATCTTAATAGCTTCTGGGGGCTTTTTAAAGCTTTATTAATCTATGGTAAATAGCAGCGGTGATGTGACAGTTTGTTTCAATGGGTGTCTCTGAGCCAGGAACTTTATGGTACTATAGTCCTGTAGGAAAACAGTACCCAGGAAGAAAGAAATACTTTGGTTTAAGAAGTTATTATAAGGCTTTAGAAAAAGTCTCCTATTTTCATCCCTGGGAGATGAGGCAGCCCTGGGGCCAGCCCTGTGCAGGGGGACCTGTGGGACAACACATCACTGGGCCACCCAGAGGCTCCGGTGACAGGATAGTGGGGAAATTGGGATTGCCTGGTGCCAGCTGCCTGTTTCCCTTTAATGGGCCTACATGGCAAATGTGGCTTAGAAACAGAACAAAGCAGCATCGCAAAGCTGGGAGTACACAGCCACTAGCATCAGAACACAGAGTGTCACAGCTTGCCCTGCCTTTTATAGGAGTCCTCACCTGCCATGGTCATGCAGACATTTCACTGCCCTCTCCGTGCTCTTTGCTGCTCAAGGAAATCAGGCTCAGATGATCAAGCATTTTTCTGCCTCTATTTCCTCTTCCCTCAACTTGACAGCATGATGGGACTTTCACAGATGCTAAATTCTTTCCAGTTATTTAAACTAAGATGCCAGAGCAGAGTAGTCATCTTGCTGGATATTCAAAGTTAACTTCTGAACGAGGTCAGTGATGGTATTTCCCAAATGCATCACTTGCAGCAAAAGTAATTGGTTCTGGAGGGAAGGCAGCAGCTGACTTTACATCAGAGTGGAAATGTGTGTAAAAAATTGGAGTGGGGAGATCAGAAGATAAAGCTGGAACAGTTGTAATCTCCTGAAGAAGAATAGCTCATTCTTTTTTTAATTATTACATATTCTAGGTAAGGACTAAGTACATGTTAGTGCTGTTTATAAATTCTAAATAGTGATTTGCGGGATACCCCTTTTTCTGTGTACCTTGGAAATCCCTCATGCTTGTGTACTTCACCTGGTTACCTCACAGTGGCACCCCAAGGCTGGGGAGCATTGCTTACGCCATCAGCTGCAGCTGGCAGAAGCTGGCCTTGCAGCTGGAAGAGACAGCCTTGTCCTTCTCCTGTTTTTATGTCATGACAAGTATTTATGCAGCCATCACAAATGAGATCTGAGAACCTGTCAGGGTTGAAGCTTTCTGGGTCAAGAGAAGTTTTGGCTGGGTCAGATCCCCTAGACGGTCACGTCAGCATCAGGGAAGGGACATCACAGGAGCTGAAGTGGGAGCCTGGCAGTGATGGGACTGGTGAGATCTCCTTTGAAATGGCTGTAAGCCTGTAGCATATGCTGTTTGTTTCTTGCAACAGAATGCAACTCGGTGTCCATGAAGATCTGTTTATTTATATTCTCCTATATCTGGTCTGAAGAACGGGTGATTTCAAACTAGCCTATAGCCATGGTTTGCTGACTGCCACGTGCAGTGAATTACAGAGCAGAGTTAAGATGACCCAGAGTAACTACCATCTCCCTGTGCATATTTGCTACAGTGTCTAGAGGATGCCATGCTGTCCCAGCAGCAGCAGGGAAAGTGCACAGGTCTCTAGCTCTAGCAGTCACCCAAACCTCCAAATCAGAACTGTGGTTCTGTTTGTCTTCTACCTGAAAATGCTCCAAGTCACATTTTCTGGTCTTGGATCAGTTGCTTGCTGTTGTTCCCAGGCAGTGAGCTGTCTCTGCAACCAAAATCACCTCTTCATGCTGGCTCAGCGTGTCTCTTATACTACTTAGTTCTATCTGGAAAACAAAGCTGGAGGGCAGAAAAAATTAGCTTTTTAAAGGAGTTCACCACTTAGAGAGGTTCAACCAGTTTTGAAAACATGGCCTTGCTGACATGAGCTACTACCTTCCCTGCTAGTACCTTGATCAGAAGCTGAATTAAACAGTCCTCAGCCTCACATTTATTTGGGCTGTAACAGTGCACCCAGACTGCATCTCACATCTTCCACCATCACCTCTACCCACACCTGAGGGCTAAGAGCCACCCTAGGGGCTTGCAGGAGCAGTGGCCACCCCAGGTCATCTCCCACAGCATCTTCAAGCCCTGGCCATGCTCTTGCGCCACCAGCTTTGCCTCAAGCAGGTCAGACCTTCTCTCTAACTCCCAGGGGCAATGCCTGTAGGGTCTTACAGAAGTGCATTAAACTTTGTGTGTGTAATTTCATCCCACCCAAAGCAAAAGAGCTCCCTAGAACTGCTGCTGCTCCTCTTGAACTGCTTTAAGGCTGTAACTGGAAGAAGTCAGAGCAACAGGTGGGATTTCTGCTAGGTCTGTTAAACCACCATAGCGGTGTCACTGCCAGTAGTGACTGAACATCGCTAGGGTGTAAAGGGAGAAAGACGCCTCCCCCCACACCTATTAAAGTGAGCCATGAACACAATACTAATGTGGTAAGTCAGGGCAATATGCAAATGTTGCATGTCCCAGAAACCCTAATCCTATCAAGAATGCAGAAGATGTTAATTTAACCACCTTTCACAGCTCATAAATCTATCTGAGGCAAAGCCAGGCTGCCAGATGTCATCCAGTAGCCCTTCTTTGAGGCTGGCAGTCTCCTCACAGACGCCAGCTCATGCCTCAGTAAAGACCAATAAAGAGCATTGTTTGTGCAGCCTGAGAGCAGCTTCTCACATTTTGCTACACTAGAGGAAAACAGTGGGAAACATGGATGACTGATTGGCAGAACTGGTGGTCTCACTTGTGCTGCTTTACACAGAGCTACAGTTTTCACAAGTATTTTACATGGTCAGTATGCAGATTAATCTATTTTGTTCTTAATAATTAGTGGTATAGGCTCCTTAGCTTAAATTCTCAAATCTTAAACTATAAACACAAGCTGGACATATTTCTCTTTCTCTCAGGCTTTTACTCCTTATTTTCTTGAAACTACATAAAATGGCAAACAGCTCTTACTATGACAGGATCATACTCTTATGATTTAACATTGAGAACAGAAATACCTTATTTCAAAGGAAGCAAAGTTCTCTAAATCAAAGACCTCTAGAAATATATACTAATTATATCCTTCTCAATTCAAAGGTTTAAAATTACCAGCTGCTATTTAGATTCTTTATTATCAACCCAAATTAATCTGCTTTTGCAGAGGCTATATTACAGTGCCAGAGCAGGTATTTTAGTATGACATTACCTGGATGAAGCTCACTTTCATCTGAACTGAAATGCCTTTCAGTTTCTCAGTGGATATTGCGACTATCACAGAACTCTGGGTCAAATCACTTTTACCAAGTTAGGCTGCAAGAAGAAACCAGGCAAAATCACAGAGGATGCTACAGAGAAATGGGATTTCCAGCAATAAAAATGATACTGGGCCATCTGCTATCTGTAGGTACAGAGATTCTCATTGAAATTGCCGTGCCTTTTAGATATGCGTATTCCAGTCACATGCCACCCGTATCACTCAAACGTTTTAGATCATGAAGCTCCAGATACATGGAACAGTTTGAGTGGTTCCTCAGATGAGGTACGGTCTATAGCAGGGCAGGTTTGAACCATGAAGCTGAGGTCCTTAGAACCAGCAGCTCGGTCTGTATTAAGGGAGAAGGCAAGAGATGCAGATGGCCCACCCACCTGAACCTCCCTGGACCACCCGCAAGCCCCTCCTGGTGTGGATAACCAGAAGCGTAGTTCATGAAGTCAATTTTAGGGACAAATTGCATGTACAGTCTTTTCCCTGTAGGTACCAAAGCCCCCTCTGATGTCAGGATAAGGCAGAACTAATGACAATGGAGTGATGCTTTTAAGTAGCCAAAGTTAAATATATAAAGTCATTCCATTGGCTTAAATGAGACAAAATGCTATGGAAAAGAAGGAACCAGAACAAAGTAAGCTTTAAAACTAAAGGACATGATTCATGAGCTTGCTCAGGAAATCTTAGTTATGTTTTACCTCTGGATCTGAATGCAAGTGGGGAGAATGAATTGTGTCGGATTTTGAGAAGCCAACTCTTCTGGTTAAAATCCCTAAAATACCTGAACTACTAAATGAGGTTATGTATATGGTTACAATTATTTATTTTCTGAGAATAACACAGTTCTGAGGCAAATACATGCAGTCTCATTGTGTTTAGAGATATGAGAAAACTCATTCTGCTAAAACTAGTAGGTCAGCGAGTCCAAACCCACTCCTTTAATGGTATTTCAAGTAGGTTAAAGATGCTGAACAACAAGCTTCCCTAAATCTGTACTGTAATACCAGTCCAGTGAAGGAAACATATTAAGCATTATTTTTTTTAAAAGGAAAATATGTTATTTATTGATATTGCATTAAAACATCAGCAATACAAAACAATGCACCCTATTACACAATTAATAATATTTAAGCATTAATTGAACATTGCATTATTACTCTTTGTTCTTTAAAAAAACCCCACACAACCAAAACTTAATATATTGAATACTTAACTCATATGTTTCGCTAAACTCTTTAACTGAAAAGCTAGCTTTTTCTGGGAATGGGGAGCCTCAGAAGACAGAAAGTGGGCATACCTACATCTGTAACTGCTCCTTTATGGACTATTTGGTACGAGTCCTTGACTATTATGTTGCCACATGTACAAGGTTCTCATATCTCTTGCAAATTACTGTCATGATCTTGGTATTTCTGCTGGACTTCTCCACAGCAGATGCACGGTACTTTATATAAACAATTCAAAACTGGTTTCAAAGCATGTCCCTGAATAAATCTTCCATTCACACTAAGAGTGGAATATTCCTCTTAGTTGGTCGAGGTGTGAAATCACTATTTCTTTCTTGTATTGTACAAACATTTGTCCATTTGGTATTTCCTAAATTATAATTAAGCCCACTTAATAGCTGGCAGTATTTCAGAAGTGCCTGGGCATATGGTCCAAACCACAATCAGATAAAAAGAGCAGGTTTCTGTATTACTTTGTCCAATCCTATCCACAGAGGGTCATGTCCATCAGAAAGTCTGCTCTGCATTTCTATCAAGGATTGCTGGGAATTTGCAGGCACCAGCTCAGTCATCTCCAGTCTGATCATACGAATAATCAGGGGAATTTAAAGATATTGAAAACACTTACATGGCAGATATAAATAGGCCACTGGATAGAAAGTTCCCTTTAAAGCTTATTTCAGAAATTCATCAGTCTGACATCACTGTAGTGAAGAGCAGCACTTTTTGCCTCCTTAGTGCCTTTCATTCTAATTTTGTGTAGACAAATTCAGGTCTTCTGGCACACCACTGATCAGATTTTCTGTTTACATACCTGCCACCACTTTGAGATACTGAATTGCCCCCTCCACATCCCTCCCCATGTTTTTCTTCAGTCTGTCTATTCTGTGCCCTAGAAATTCATCTTACTAGTAATGTGCTAACCTGTTTTCGACTCACAGAGCTCTGGTCCTGACAACGTTTTGCAGCTTCTAGTTTCCATTTTCCTCAGCTTCTGAAATAAGTTTTACTGTTAGTCTTTTTAAGTTAGATTTATTTCTTTGCATTAAACACCACCTTCTATATCACATGCTTCAGGAGCCTTGTGTTATTACTGGATTATGCTATCTATGAAACTGTCCTTATTTATATCACTTTTCAATTATTTATAAACCTTTGGGTTTAAGTAATCTACTGCTAAGTTCTCCTAGCTCTTTCCCTAAATCCTGAACTAGACTTTGTTTTGAAAACAGGTGCTGTAATAACTATTTTTTACCCAAATTGAAGCTCTTTAATACCAACTATTTTATTCTATGAAAGTTTGCAATGCTTCAGTAAAATACTTCCAACCAGGGAACTCATCCATCTGGCACTACTTGACATATACAGATTTAGTTAAAGAGGCCACCTTCGGACTGCTTAGTAGTTCAGTCTACTATTAATTAAAACAATACTTAAAGTAACTGCTGTCAACTTCCACTTTGATTACTTCAATAATTAAAACTATTAGATACAATATCCTCATTTTTGCAACAAAATCCATTTTCTCCTTTATTCATATTATTGCAGAGATGCTCATGAAATGTCAACCTTACTTACCTGCTTCCTCACCAGGCTAGTAGAGAAGTTCTACTTCTCTACCCATGTTACAGATCTACAACCTCCAATGCCTCTCAAAATTGAATACATTTCTTGCTGTGAAATAAGCTTCCAGATACACTGCTGGAAAAGGTCACCTTTTTGAAAAGTAGCCAGACAATGTAAAACCATACACCCCTAGCCCATAAGCGACTCCTGTCAAGTCTGTTTCTCAGGCTATTTCTATTAGCTTCCCCCTTCAATGTTAATGCTTTCCCACATGCATTGCCTAGATCTGTAACCAGTATTACCAGCTGACACGAGGCTGCTTTCCCAACTTCAGAAAGCCTCAATCAGATCCTTACAGACTAGCACATTTTTGTTTGGTCCTTAAACAATGTACATCTGTTTTAAGTATTAAGCTCTGCAAATACTGGTTTTTTTTTTAATCTTAATGGTCCTTACTTAAAATTTGGAAGTGTTCCCCTAGCAGTGTCACTGCATGAGCATTGTGCAGTGGCATCGCGGACACTGCAATTGTACCATGCAAGAAACCAGCCCCGTCCCCTTTGCTGCCACCCAAGAACATCCCAACTGAAACATACTTGAGTTGTGGCTCAGTAAATTTAAAAGTTTTATCATGATTACAAACAGACAGATGGATCTGACCTCTACTTCCTTCTTTGAATTTTCTGATTGCATTAAAATCCACCCTCCCCTCCCCAAATATATCCTACTACTAGACAGAATCCAGGTAAATGATTTAATGTGGCACACCTTCATTTACTGGTTCACCATTTGCTGTGTTCTTTCAGCTTGGCTCTGACAATCGGTGCTTCAAACCTAGTATTATTAAGAACTATTGTATAGGGCATTTGCCTTCAGTTTTAAATCCTATTTATTTTTCTTGAATACATATTTCCAGGTCCAAGGCAAATGCTTTAAATTGGCTGCAACTGTCTCCTCCTAAACATGGGTGTTCTCAAAAAGAGCTGTTCTGAAATCCCTGTAATGCCTCAACATCAATACTTGTTTGCTGCTTTAACTCAAAATGGGCAGAAAGAATTCTCAACATAAGTTAATGTACCCTGCTCACCTTGGCAACTCCTATTACATTAGTTATTCCTACCATGACTTTGCTTCTGGAACTTGACTTTCTTTCTAGGTTATTAGTTCTTTTATTATTTTGCTCCTCCTGTCTGTCTCCTCTCAATTACCAACATGCCCTGTTGTAGGGCAGAACATGTAAACTTCAAAACAGTCAGCTACATGCTTTTTCCTTTTATCCTGTATGCTGTTCTGTCTGTCTGCAGCTGATCCAGTGAGCCGCAGGCAGAGGAAGAAAACCCTTGATACCCTCAGAAGCACCATTGCTTATGCTTGCTGGAGAAGAGAGGAAAAGGCCTCCCTCCACACCCTTGACTACAGCATGGCCCTCGCTACCACTCTCTCCACCTCCTACTGCAACACCAGTGAGGAGAAGCACAACTCCAAGAAACAGAGGAACACGTCAGGCAGCCCGAGTTTCCAGTTTGCTGAAGGTGAAACAGCATTTGGCTGTACCGTTGCACTAGAGAAGTATGAGCCAAACCTTTACCCTTCTTTACTGGAAGGCAGAAGACAAGCCACCCATAAGATTCTGTTGTTGTTTACAACGAAAACTGTTTCATTACCTTAAGCCCTGGAGATGACTAGAAGAAGGGGAAATGCTTCCTAGGCTGCAGCACCCTCACTGACAATAGTGGACTGCTGGAGAAGTCACTTTTTAATTTTTTCTCAGCTTCTTGGTGAATTGAGTGAACAAGTATGTGTATGTGTACTCACGTATACACACACCGCATGGTGTTTAATGAGCGAGTTCAGGGTAGAAGAGACAGTGGCAACTCCTTTTATAGCACTCTTTCCGTTTAAAACTAGTGCCAGCATACCTCTTGAACATGCATGGTATGAATAATCTTAAGCTTTTCAGTTATACTTGACAGAAGTGTCTGGCTAAATTATTTTTCAATTTCTAAGAGCTAGGTCCAAGTCATAAGTAAAGTTTTTAAGAAAAAAATCCTAATATTTTCAATTTGTTTAATTACAGCAGTCATTTAATATGAATCTCTTAGTTTTTTAAGAACTAATGCAGTATGGAAAGTCAACTTTAAATACTTTACAATCTAGATGGGTGGAATTTTCAGAAACAATTTTATCAGAAGTTATTCTCCCAAGACACCAAAGAATTTCATCACACCCAGTCTTACTAAACATTTGCTTTCCTGCCCTCTAGTGCTCACATCTATTTAAATCTTCCATGTAAGTCTGGCTCTGGAAACCTCCTACATCACATAAGTAGTCCTGCTGAAATAAAATTACTTACTTCTTGTGATACTATAATTGGTCAAAGCAGCACTGTTGTTGCTTATGTACGTACAGTACTGCTGCCTATGTGGTTATCTGAAAGGCAAGACTGTTTCAGGTTACTTTTCATTTTACAAAACATAAGACAGTTTTATCAGTTTTGGACAATATCATGGAGTTTTAAATGCACGAACTGAAGCTTACTTCTAGATTATTAAAACTTTCACACTGATAAAGTTGTTAGTTAGCCATACACCAAACCCCAAGTTTCCACAGCATTTAGTTTTTCATCCACATGAAAAGCTTTTTTATCTAATGCAATTAATTTTGCCTCTGTAGTTTGTTATAGTACTGCGCACGCTTACATTTAAAACAACGCATTGACATACTCCATCTGTAATTACTCTCATGCTACCAGAAAACCAGTGAATTAAATTTATTTAGTGTTAAATGGATATGGAATGTTACACGGTACATGTAAAGACACTTCAAGATGAGTAAAGCAGAACTAATTGCACAAGAGATTAAAAGTTCACCTCAACAGTCAGTATTATCAAATCATTACAGCTTCCATCTTCAGAGTGCAAGGTATGTCATGCAAAAAACCAAACAAAAAAAAAAGCTCAAAAAATCCCCAAACAGACGAAACCAACATTGTGGTACCAATTAAAATGCTATCATACCACAATATTTTACACGACATTAACTGATCATTCAGAGAGAATGAAGCATTTTATCAATAACAGAAAAAGTTTTAAACATACTTAACAGAGTTTGCATGAACACCAATTCCAGCATTACTATACCTAAGGAACAGGCAACATGCTGGGAGAAAGTACCTAAGTATGAAGCCTCTTTTATTCATAGCCAATATTACTTTCTGCAAGAGTTATGCAATCTTATTATTCAGATTTCCTACATACCTGGGTAAGGTTCAATACATTTTTACATAGAGCATAATCACAACCACCACATCAGCAAGACGATTTCATTATCTTGACCAGTTACTACACTGAAAACCATGGTATGATCACATGCCCTGCAAACAATTGTCTTCTGGAACAGTGTCCTGTATGTAGAAATATAAACCAACTAAAATGTACTCCTAACCACCTTAACCCCAAATGAACTATAATTTGTATTTACATATTTTTGAAATATGTAGGCAAAAACTGCAGATGGAAGAGAAGCAGAATACATACACGAGAGCATCCACAGAGCTGACTGAACTGATCGGTGCATTCAGGAACCCTGAATGAGACTTGAACAGGGTGTTGTGCCTTTTGTGCCCTTCCTTCAGCCAAACATCTTATCCAGGCTACCAAAGGCAGCTGCTGCTGCAGAAGAGCTGCTCATCCTGCTTACAAACTCTTTGCCTCGGTGGCTGAGCACAGGCAGCAGCACCTTGAACCCTGCCTGACCAGTTTCACTCAGCCAAAAGCACTGCAGACAAACACACTTCTACACACCTGCTTCAACTACAGCTTGAATGTTAACATGGAAGAAATGCAGGAGATGACAGCATGATTTTTAACATTTCTACCTCATAATACTCGTATCCCAAGGGCACCAACAGGTACGACTGATTAACTTATCGAAATAAGCATACAAAAAAAGGCCAAGTTGTTTGCCCTCATATTAGGAATAAACTATTTAGCTTCCTGGCTTAAATGTAAGCAAGAGTAACTCAAGAAAGACCTCCTTGAGGTTAATTTTCCAACTACATTCAAAGAAAATAATTTACTAAGACTGTAACTTGTAAGGTCTGCTAGCCTTGAGGTGAGGATACAGGTTAACTATACCTATAGTTAAATAAAAAACCTTCAGAAGACATTTTATAGAAATAAAATATGCAACTCTAGGAAGTAGGTGGAAAACCACTTTAGTATTCAGCTGGAATATTCTATTTTCATAGCCCATCATTCTCAGGAATGTATATTCATAAATAAAAATACAGAACAAAAATTTGCATATTGCAAAGTTGAATATTTCTAAACCTCTTCAGATAAAATCTGCTTTCTCCCTCACAAATAAGTGATAATAAACCCTGAAAAAAATTGGCTTTTCAAATCTGTCGTGCATGAGAAAACACAGACAAACAAACCAACATCTGGAAAAAACATTTTGTACAAGGTTGCAGTTCTGAAACACTTATATTACAGAGCAATGTAAATAAATACCAGGCTAGTACAAAAGCTCTTATTTACAGTTTTACAAGTGAAAATGTTTTCAGTGTAAATGCAGTGTTTTAAAGAACACAATATTAGTAAAATGAGTTCCTGTATAGACCATTATAATTTCTGCTAAATTTCAATGCAGTATTGTATAAAATCATTGTTTCAAGTTATTTTTTTGTTATAATTTAGTACAGCCAAACCCCAGTTCATGCCTGGAATGGTATCTGTTAAAGTGCTGAAAAAGAGGACGTCTGAAATTTTAGAAAAACATACTGTACATTATTAAAGCTTTATCAAGTCAAAAATGGTGTATTTTGTTCACATTTGCTACCACACCACCTGTGGATGACAGTTTTCAACAACTTGTTGCAATTAACATGATGGCAGCCACTGGTATCTTCGTATTCAAAGTCTGATGGTTTCCCACAAGTAATTTATCTTAAGCTTCAGTGGTGGATTCAGGTTTCATAATCTGGTAAGTAATCAAGTATTCTGGATAAGCCTGAAAAAAATCACACACAAATTTCTTTATTATGATTTCACTTTCTGGATAAATTCATAGTGTTTGCTAGTGGGGGGAAGAAGTGTTTGTGCCAAAAAACCCAACCAAAACAAACCACCTAACTCTTTTCACCTCCCACCACAACTGGAGTTTAAGACAAAATCCTAGCACCTTGAAAGTAAGAAAAAACTCCAACAAATTACATACCATTAAAAAAAAACCACCAAAAAACCACCCCAACAGTCTGAAAAAAAAAACCCAACTAAAAAGCTATTTACCTGCTCCCCTCTGTAAATCACATATTCTGCTAACGCTAGTCCGTTTACACTGGGTCGCCCAGTAACCGAGTGATGTCCTGGCGGGGAATGAGCCATCTTCATAGCACTGAACTGCAGGAAAGACTTGCCCAGTGTCACACGACAAAACAGCAACTGCCTGTTTAAAAAGGAAAAGGGACCGTAAATACAAAAATGGTTCTGAAGCTCCAAGAAAGACTTTGTATTTTGAAATTTTTACTTGAGAACAGTGAAGCATTAAAGCCACTCTGGTCACTCTTTTTAGTTCTGAAGTACTGTTTTGAAGGATAAAAGTTGTGCTCTCTTTGGAAAATCTCTTTAGCCAGAGGAAAGGGTTGGCACTAACACTGAGGATATGTTAATCAAATACTGAAAAGAGCATCCTTAGCAAAGTACTCAAGGATTGTAACTATTTTTTTTATATTTTTGCTGTTTCATTAAAAATAGGCATGCTCATTGCTTATTCTAACACCACAACTCACTTGTGTTCTAATACTAGATTTGTATCTAACAGCCAAATCAATGTCAAGGCCAAGCACAAACTCTAGGTCAATGTGAAAGACCTCACACTAATATCCGTCAGTATGTTATGTTGTTTTCATTACAAAAGGACAGAACAAGGGTACTTCTTTACGTAAGTACTACTGCAGTGGCAATGGAATTCGCAGTACTTTTGTAGCCCAGTGTTATGTAACTTTTTGCTCAGCCAAGAATTGTGCTTTTTAAAATCTTCACACAAGACTAATTAACAAAGCTTACTCAAAACTTTAGAAAGCAGGAAAAGACTCTGACATCTTCTGTAACTCTAGAAGATTCTTCTTTACTTTAGTGCCAGAAACATGTAAGCAGTATGAAAAGGAGCAGACATTTAAGGAAGAAAACTGGAAGAATGACCTTATCCCTGTGATACCAATATGAAACAGAATGCACACCCCACCCCTTCCTCCTGGTCAAAATGACAGCCACTACCACAATTAACTCCATGAAGTAAGACATCAACTTTATTCTGAACCGATGGTGTCAATAAGATGTAATAGGTCTTCTGCAGGTAAGTGGATTTAAGAACTCAGTGGCAGAGAATCCACAAATCCACATCTAGATTTTAACGTGTGAAGCAGCCATTGGCACTGCCTGTTAAAAAGTACACGCTTCTCAAAGAAATAAAGCATCTGAACATCACTGAATTTCTCCTTTTTTCTGTAACAGGCAATGGACTAAAGCCTCATATTGCTGCATCTTACACACAAGCATCTAGCAGATTCTCTTCACTTTCTGGCTGTCCAATTTTTACAGTAAGTTAATGGCAAAGGTTTGGTTAAATGCACTGAAGGTAGTTAAAGGTTCTTTAGGATTTAATATCACAGCTTTCTGAAATTTTCTATTAGGCCCAGTGCAAAGGGTGTGCTCAGGTTTGGTTACCAAGCAAATCTTTCTTCAGAGAGACAGACGCTGCTGACTTTACGGTTTGTAACACAATACACATTGGCAAAATCAGGTTCTTTTGAATGACTTACCTGTGGCAAATGTAACAAGACCTATCTTTGTGAATTGGACATCCAGTCCCACCTCCAATTCCATACACATATTGATTGCTTTTGGAAGAATTTTCAGCAAAATAAATCCCAGCTCCAAACATACCACCTATGTAGGCATGTCTCTCATCAAAGCCTTTGTGAATAATTGCATTCACAAAAGGGGAGCCTAAGAGAAAGGAAGTACATTACGTTTACAAAGCAATAAACATAAACCAATAAAAAAATCTCACCCTAAACTTCAAAACAACTCACAGCTAAATACAGTTTGTCCCTTGCTAATTTTGCTGATACTGCCAATGAAACAGAATTAGGAACTTAACCATAGAGGAGGCACACCCCTTAATCTCCACTCATAACTGATAAAATGTTTTCACCTAGAACTCTGAAGCCTCCTTTAGGGAGAAACAAGGAGATGCAAATTTCAGAAGAAAGATACAGTGTTTTATTTAGGTCCCCAATGTGACATATACAAACATTTGTTCATATACAACTCATGCAAAACCTAGAAACTATTTCCATTGATAAAAATTACTGTGAGCTACTAGAAACCTTCCAATAAAGAGCACTGATGGTAAAATGATTTCATAAGGTGTTTTTAAATATCTCACCATGAAACAGCATCCTTTCATTAGCATGGTTATGATTCTCTTCAGAGACCTCTTTCCTCCTGTGAGTGTATCTTTCCCATAGCTTTTTGTTGCACACTTTCTGAATCTGAAACAGTGAAAACACGAGTTCTGCCCTTAAACTGAAAATTTCTGCTTGCTTTACTTGACAGATGTTTAACATACAGCAGCTGCAGCATGGTACACTTACACTGCCACTTTAACAAGAATACTTTCCTTAGAATGCAATGAAACAGATTTTTTGTAACCTACCTTGCCATAGTTGATTGTTGTAGCATAATTTAAGTAAATCATAATTATATGCTTAACTAAGAATAAATTAATTTCAAACATTTGGTACACAATACTGAAATTTAGCAGATTTAGTCACGATTCTACTCAAGTATAACTCCAAACACAGCTGGATGCCAAGCCACAAATAAAAAGATCATCTGAAAATTAAGAAGTATCTTCCATGAAGAGTTTGAGAACACTTTTAAAATCAAGAAAATTATGTACCCCTCGCAGAGGTATCCTTGACACTGGCAAAGCCTTCTGCTTGTAAATAGAGTGTATCAATTCCACTGAGGAAACTTTAACATCATTCAGAATTAAAGATTAGTAGTACTTGCAAATCAAAATCTCTATAATTTTAATGAAAACTGTTTTTCATGTGGGGGAAAAAGAAGAACAAAAGGAATGCACACCAAAATTCTACTAAGTTGCTTAAAGCAAGGTTGTCTACTGCCTTGTGTTTTAAAATTCTCTGGCATTAAATCGAGCCAAAATAGGTGCCCTTACTTCTGTGCTTCATAAGCTTTGCTTTCACTTCTTGATGTTCTTTTCCCTGCCATTTCCTCAACAGAAACATTCTTCTGTTTCCCATAAAACCTTCTGTCTTTTTCTTCAAACATCCTGCAGCTTTCTGGGAGGTCCTTCTATGGCAATTTATCATAATATTTCTTAATGTCTATTAATGCATAAGACAGATTTTCCATATAATCTTATTCTTTGAATTTCCCTGGAAGATGATCCTTTGCATGCCTCAGGATGGCACAAATACATGCAGAACATTTTATGCATGTTTTATTTTTCAGCCAAAACTCTAAAGGAGTAAGCACCAACCATAAAAGTGCAACAGCTACCTTCAAGATGTTGTATCTGTTGAAGACTCCACCAGCATGCCCTCCATCTCTGTGCTCTCGGACAGTACTCTGCATCTGAAGATTGAGAATTTTAAGAAGGATCACTCTGTTTCAGAACACATTCTATCCTTCACACAGTCCAATAATCAAAAGAACTAATTCTGTCTTAAAAATAATAATAAAAAAAGTCAGACCAGAAATGTTTAGGTAATAACTGTGTAATGCCAGACTTTATGGATGCACATGAACAGTTTCAGTGATTTAGAAAAAAAAAAAAAAAAGAAATCTTGAATAGCCCGTGGTTTAGTTCTTAAACTGAAAAAGTTCATCAGAACCTATTTAGAAAGTTGTTTCTTCAGAATTTTTTCGTGTGTGATTATGACACTTTGGAAGGAAGTGACTTAAAACACAGGCAACCAGTAGCATAGAATTTACATGTTATATCAAAGAGCTTTTCTATAAAGTAGAGGTTTTAAAAATACAAGTAGTAGTAACGTAAGAAAAATATATTATAGACATTATGAGCACAGACAAGTGATTCAGTCAAAGGTGGAAATTTCAAGTATGCAAGTTTTTCTTATGCTCAGAGATAGATATTGCACTGTTAAACTGTCTTAGCAATACTTCTTTAATAGAAATAACAAAAATGCCAAGAGATTACAAAGAAAGACATACCTCTTCTTCCACTGATTGGAATTCTTTATCTTCAGTGGAAAGATCTATGAGAATAGTTCCGCTCCCAGAAGTATTTAGAGTCAGGTATGGGTTAAGTCCTGAGTATATAACAAAACACAACTACAGTTTCAGAAACTGCTTTAGGACTGCTGATTTGGAATGGTAACCAGTGAAAGATTTTCTTTTTAAAGGCACTTTTTTTCTCAAAACTCAGTTTATAAAATTAAGAGTTTAGTTGTTAAGGAAGGCAGAGATTACAAATTACTTCAATTGCCTTCCATCAGCTACAAACATTTTTGCAGATGTCAAAGTGTGATCTGTAAAATAACTTAATTAGTTTCAAACAAACTCTTTCAGCATTTCAGTTTATTAACCCCTACCTATACATTATTGGGTATACCCTATAAATGTCATCAGAAGCACAGCAGCTGGGTCTGGATGTAGATCCATGGCAATCACTTTGATTCATCTGTGGATGCTTATGAATCATTCTCTCAACAGGAATAAACATTTGAGACACACTAACCCATTGCCTGTGCTTAGCTCAGTATGCTAATGTATATGACAGATAAACTACATCTAAGTTGCTTACTAAGATTTTATTTCAAATCTGGGCAGCGAAATGGTGAGAAACCTGTCCCTGTACAGTCCATGACTCCTGACAGCCATCATGAACAAGAGAATTGACTTGCCGTGTTAAGTCAGCAGGAATTTTTTTCCAATGGATCATTCAGGGAAAGCTGATGAACTTAAGTCTGTGAACCTAAACGATGATTTGCTTAAATGCTTCAATACTAAGAAAACGATTATCTCAAGTGTTGGTTAAGTTTTAAGGAGCAAAAAATAATTCAGAGCTTGGGATAATGACTCATTGGTACAGAGTGCAGATTCTAGAATGAGAACTCACATTCCCTCTCAAGAGGGAAAAAAATCCCACCAATTCTAAGTGATTCATTCTATTTCTATGAAACACAGTAAAACAATAGTAAGTGTTGTTTCAGTGAGATAAGGAGGAAAAAAAGGCCTGTGGTGGGGTGGCTTTTTTTGTTGTTTTCAGTTTGTTGTTTTTTTGATTCTTGTTTACTATGCAGCCAGTTAAATGAAGCATACTATTCCCAGGATTTTGCTGGTGTCAACAGAGTTGGACAAATAAAGAGGCTTTAGCATAAACTTCAGTACAAGCTGAAGCTATTAAAAAAGGCAATTATGTTAATTTTGGATCACTGGAAGCACACCAACTGTATTTTTAAACAAAAAAAATATATACACGAAAGAACTTCAGCTGGATTTGAGAGAGAAGAAACACAGTATTCCTTCTGCAGAACCCAATGGAACAGCACATGCCATAACTCATCAACAGAAAATTTGCTCTGCTCTCTAGTGCTCTGATGAGTACTGCCTACCTCAAAAAGGTTAGTCATTTTGCACTAGTTCTACACTTTACCTAAGAAAACACAAAATAGTGATCACAAAAAATAAATAAAATAAAAAAGAGAAGTTGAAGGCAAGATTCACAGTAATTCACTGCACAAATAAAAGCACTCATGATTCAAGTCAGAAGACTTTCTTATCATTTGAAGTGACATTTGCTATGACACATTTTATCGTTCTTTTTAAATGAGATACAATTGTAAATAATCTAAAACATTTATAAAAATAATTTGAAATATGTGTATACCTTGCTGTCCAGAAATGAGTCTTTCAACTCCTTTAATGATTTTATGCCTATGGCCATAAGCATTAATTCCAATTTCCTTCAATTCTTTGTGCCCCATTTCAACCAATACGTCGAGTGTTATCTATAACGAAAGCAGTACCATTTTTTTGTACAACAGGATAAAGAGACTAGAACAGCTGTCAATGACAGTGAAAATATGCCTCACAATAGTTGAGATTATACACCAAGTGTGAAAAGAACCTGAATATTGGAGACTATATTATTCTTGTATTTTACTCAACTGTTTTCTTTAAACTTAAATAAATATGCTACAAATCATGTAACTCTTGTTGCTTGCAAGGATCATGTTTCTGATTGAGAAATACAATCTTCTAGATATATTCAAGTCAACAGAAACAAATCCAGAATTACTAATGAACACTGAGTACTTATTTACTCCACCATTTATATGAACTGAAAGTAACATCCCTATGCTTTCAAACTGACATGGAGATTATTGCCCCCTGTTGTTCACNAAAATCCCACAGTTACAATCCTTTCCTTCTTTCCACCCATTTTAAAGCTGCTGTCTCTTGTTATTCTAAACAGTCAGTATTTATTCTCTGACTTTCTGAGTATGTGAAATAAATATATACTTACCTGTTCTCTCTCAAATATGTCAATGAGATGTTCAAGGCCAAGGTTCCGCACAAACTGATTTATGCTAAAATCTACACCTGAAACTGCAAAGGAGGAAAAACTCAAAGTGAAATTTCCTACACATACCGTAAAATAAATTATACACATCTCACACCGTCTATGACAGTAACAAGACGGACAGAAGCTCCAGTCTTCTGAAGATGAGGATTAAATACCTGTATCCCTAACCAGTGGCAACTATACTTAATCTACCTTAGAACTCTAAGAATTCTGCCCCAGCCCCACTATAAGAGCAATCTTTTTGGTACCACAAAATCATGCTACCAGAAATGCACATGCAAACAGAAAATGTTTTGAAAACTAAAATGTTGCAGAAGCAACCTTTTCACAGTATCAAAGAAAGGTTTTTCAGAAACTGAAAGTCTGCAGTAAAACATTGCTTGGTATGGAGCTAAATTTAATTTGACTTATCTTGTGAAATACAACCTACCATTCTGTCTGTGTACAGAAAAATAAAGAAACATCCTAAAGATTCTCTAATGGGAAAATAATAACATCTCATACCATAAAACCTTTAGATTTCTGTTGCTTGTTAATGACATCCTAGATGAACATGGATATTGCATATGTCAGTCACTGCGTGCATGTGCGGGAAAACTTCACACTTGTGTATTATCTTTACCATATGGTAGAAAATGTTATTTATTCCTAAGTGAGAAAGGCTCACCTTCTTTCTTCTCCAGTACAGTAGCTCCCTCTGCACTGTTTGCACCAACAACAGAAGGAAGTTCTGAAAAACTACCAGACAAGTTGTCAAGACTACTTGCAGCAGACAGACTGGATGGACTGGATGGAACGGAAGATAGAGCATCAGCTGTAGAACTTGCAGTCTGAGACACACTTATAACCTGAGGTTTGTAGCAAGTTGGTAAGGCGGAAGGAGGCATTGCCGCTGTCAATAATGCGCTGACATCATCTGCCTACAGAGCAGAAAACAACTTCTAAAAACAGACGTACACTTTCATACAAAATCTTTCCCTAGAATTCATTGTCATTACACCAGACTTCAGTAAACTGTTGAGTTAGTAATGCATATATATTGTAAAAATATGCATTTTACAATGCAGTTTAGAAATGTTTTTTTTTTGTGTCAATAGTATGCATGAGACAGTGGAATGTTTCCAAATAAAACTGCAATGAGATAAAAAGTTAAAACTTCAGTATTTCTAAAAAACTTGAGGGACACAAATTTAATTAATTTTCTAGGAAAAAAAAAAGGCTTCTATCAGCAATCAAGTAGTTTGTTTTTTTAAATAAGAAACTTTAAGAAAACAGTAAGAAAATAAGAAAAAGCCAGATAGCTTCCTAAATTTATGTTGTTACAACATTTGCCACAATTATTGTATTAGTGAAGCTCTAAAATTAAAAGCATCAAATTATATGCATGAATTCCTTTTGTTGGTCTTCCCTCACGACACTTCCTCTGAAAATAAGGAATCTTGAGCAAGAACATATTTAAATGTTTATAAAGGCTCTACTGACTTTCCTTACCAGACATATATAAACAGCAGAGAAATCACAATATTTTAATTTTGCTGGTTACTACTTTTATTTAAAAGCTAGTTTTTCAATGAGCAGTAAGTACACATTTCTCAGGAGCAGCCCCATCACTTACAGTGACCAGGTCCAATGGTGTTTGTCCTTCTTGGTTTTTCAGAGTAGGATCAGCCCCATGTGCGAGTAATAAGGCACAAAGCTGCGTCCTTCCTTTCTGGGCAGCTTCATGCAGAGGTGTAAAAGCCCATTTGTCTGTAGCATTCACACATGCATTGTATTTTATAAGTAAAGCTGCGACATCAACATGCTGGAAAATAAAAACACCTGTTAAATTCCAAGGTACCACACTGTATTAAACACAGGACTATTACTGATACTTCTCTGCATTCCTCATTCTGAAATTTCTTAGAATACATTTTTTTAAAATTACGAATAAAAATGTATTAAAACAATGTGCTTTCTTCCTCACCTATAACATATCAGTAAAAAGTTAAGATTTCTTCTCTTGTGAAAACATGACAGACTACAATAAAAACTTCCAGCATGGAAAATACTCCAACTGTTCAGAGTAAAGACTTGATCCCAGCACAAATATTCAGGAAGTCCTCAAAAACAATCACTGCCTCAACATTAGCCAAAGTAGTGAAAATCAGAACCTGCTGATAAAATCTGACTGGCACAGGCAAGGAAATGCATTTTATGGAACATCTTTCAGGCTACTGGCTTTGTAGGCACCCATGTTGAGAAAACTCAATTCTGTAAACTCCAACAATGATTTTACAAATTCAAAAGTCTCCACCTATATAAAGAGCTGACTAAAAGAATTTTATATTTTACAAATACAATTACATTACAACTCAATAGCAAAAGCATTCTTGGTAGTGCTGGCTCACAATGCTGTCAATATGCATCACATTTTTCTCAGGAAGTTTATGGTATTTACCCCATAAGATGCTGCATTATGCAGAGGAATCAAGCCTCCTTTATCCTGTGCATTCACATCTGCTCCATGCTGTAAAAGGTACTCTGCAACTTCCAAATTGTTGTAACCAGCTGCAAGGTTGGAAAAGGTTAGAATAAATGGAACATATTAAAAAAACCCCAAACTTAATAGGATGTAGAGAAGTAATAATTTGTTTAAATTACTTGAAAGTTAAGATGTCAATCTCAGTGAAGACTGCTTTACCGTATTTTAAATTATTTAGTTTTTAGACCTCTGTCAATAAACAATAAGAGATCCTCAGTGGCTAGGGAGAATAAGTAATTAACGTCATTAAACAGTTCAGAAGAGAAACATAAGATTTATATGCATAACACACTAAGTTTTTTAAAGAGAAAATACAGAATCCTCTAGCTTGATGCTACACTGTAAACTTGCTTAGACAGAAAGTTCAGCTATAGTAGCCAATAACTGTTCAAACCAGTTTACTACAACAACACTGACCTGCTAAATGTAGTGGTGTTGAATGTCGTCCTTGTGTGTCCCGACAGTTGACATTGTCAGGTGAACACAGCTTTTTTACTCGGGCCAAACAACCTTTCTTTGCAGCATCTAGTAGAGCTGCATCTCCCCTAAGGAGGTCCTGAATATCAGTATCACCATCTTTAACAAGGTCTAGAGGAGTATTTCCATCTCTGTTCTTCTTTGTAGGGTCAGCTCCATGCTGTGCACATCAAAAACAAGTGATTAAGTATGCAAGTAGAATAAACAGGTTTTGTCTTAGGCCTTATTGAGCAAATATTCTGACACATTTGAAACCTTCAGAGAGTGCCTTCCATTCACTACACATGAAAGGACAACATAGTTACTAAAAGTATCCCTTTCAGTGAAAACATACATACAGTTATCCACAATTACTTGGGGGCCACAATACACAAATCAATTTCTCAGTTTCAGACCAAACAAGAAAGCAAAAAGAATAACCTCTCTCCAGCATGTATAGTATAGTACCTGTAACAGGAGTTTGCAAATCTCATATTTTCCTTTTGCTGCAGCTTCATGCAAAGGAGTGAATTTCCACAAGTCAGCTACATTGACAACTGCACCATGTTTAACCAGCAGTTCTGCAACTTCATAGTGTCCATATGAGCAAGCGTTATGTAAAGGGACAAGTCCTCTGGAAAAAGAAGGGAAAAAAAAAAAAGATAAAAATGATCTTTAAAAATTGGGTCTTTTTCACAAAGTGATATAAACTTAAAACACAATGCACCTTCAACAATCAAACCATAAGAATTTATTTTTTTTTTAAAATTATCACAATAGTCTAAAAAAGTAGAACTACCTACTCTCAAAATGGCAAAAAATGCGATCAGCAGTGGCACTGCAGAGAAGTAAAAACATAGGACAAGAGAAATTCCTGATGCTGTGGTCTCAACTACTGCAAAATGCTTTTGTAGATATTCTGACCAACTCCATTCTAGCACATCTTTCCATGAAAATAACAAATTTGAATGCCTGAAGGAAGAGGAGATGCTTATCGGCTAGCAATATTGAAGAGCTGACAGACACCAGCAATTATGACTGCCAAGAAAGTAGACATTTAGTATTTACCCCTTATCTTTTGCGTGCACATCAGCTCCATGCTGAAGAAGATATTCGACAACGGATACCCTATTATATCCAGCTGCAAAATGAAGCGGTGTAGACTGACGTCCTTCAATATCTCTGCAGTTAACACTTTGAACCGTACACAGTTTCTGTGAAATCCAAAAAAAACCCCATGTGTCATTATACATAGTGTTGGCACAGTTTTTAGTCATTAAATGATCTTATTTTGAAAAACCGTCTTCATTAAAAAGAAAGTACTTCTTCATTTATTTTTACACAAAACCCTTTACTTTTCATACTTTGTATCCCAAGAAAAAAAACAACTAAGTACTCCCTCCTCCCAAATCCAGACCTGTGAGTTCTAATTTACACTTTTTAAGTAAGACAAACTTCTGGAGGTGGCAAACGTTACATTTTGATAAATGTATTTGTATAATTTTTTTGTGTATTTGTATAATACAAAGGTTTAAGAGACCACAACTCTAAGGCAGTCAGTGAAGGACTGTTTGATTGCATATTTTGATAAATTATTGTTTGGGATACAACTCCCTTGTATTTGTAGAAGAGGTTTAAGCTTACTTTTACAGTATCCACATCCCCAGCCTTTGCAGCCTCCAGCAACTGTCGATCTGCATCAGAATTACCTAATGGGATACCTTCTGCAAAATAAATGAGTTTGCATGACAGGTAAGTATGTAGCTGAAGGAATTTGTTAAGACAAGAATTAATTTGAGTATTTTAAGGACTTCCCTTAAAAAAGTTAACCTATTATAGATCAGTATTGAACTAATGTGGAACCAACTAAAGATTTTTTCTTTCAGTTTCAGAATTAGAATATATCAAGAATATATACCTATGTGTGTAATATCCAAACCTTATTGAAAATCCATGTACTCTGTTGCCTCCACCTACAAGTGCAAAGCAGCATTTTTTTGCTTTTGAAACTCATCTTCTACTCAGAAGATACACCCCCTCCCTCCATCGCCACCTCTTCTCAGCCAGGATTTTTCCAATATTATTGCAGACAGCTATATCATGAAACATTATGAGCATCTCTGACAGTCTGTGTAGCTGAATATTAGAGTGTAAATGCTATGGTTACCTAGAGCTGGCACTCTCCCTGTGCACATGGTTATGGAATAAGAACTGCACAATCCAGTACTGCCTTTGTAGAAAGCACCTTTATTCCCCTGCTGTATTTGTGTTCACTAGTATTTCTTGACAGCACTTGAAATGGCAAAATGAAGCACTACATTACATTAAAAGAAGATCTTGAATCAATCAGTTGTACCTTGCAGTAGCTGTTGCACACTTTCAGTCCCCATTTGTAAGGCTGTAAAGCCCTGCAGAGACACAATGGAAGGATCACATCCAGAACTCAACAGCAATCTGCATGTCTGAAGATGGCCACAATGTGCTGCTCTATGAAGAGAGGTCTGGCCAAGATTATCTAATGCATTAACCTGAAGATAACATAGACAAGAAATACCACCATCAAAACTTAATGCTGTTTTTATTGCTGACTGGAAGAGTTTCACAAATTTAATTAAAGAACATATTCAGCATATTTGGTAAGATTTCAAAAGATAAAATTTAAACAAAAGTAACTACATTTAGTGAGAATAGCCCTCTTTTAGAGGCATGTGAATAATCCACTGTAAACAGTTACAGCAATTTTACCACACACAGAGGTAGGCTATTATTTCCCTCATGACAGCACACATCCTTAGTGCCAACACGCAGAGCAGCTTTTACCTGCATTGGCTTATTGTGGTTTTTCAGATTGAGAACTTTCTATGGTTTTTGGTCAAGGTGTATTTAAGAATTTAAAACTCTGCACCCAAAGGTTACTTGTATTCCCTGTTGTTACTCTAGTTTTGATCACTGCTTTGGAATCTTCAGAGCAGTCAGTTTGTAATTTAACTTCCACGAGAGGGATTCAGCTCCAGTTTTAGATGATTCAAGCATTACAGAGATCACCTCCTTTCCACTTTTTCTTTTTTTGTGGAAATTTGAACTAAACACTGTGTTATGATGTAACATTTTGCTTTCAATCTATATTTTTCTGCACACATCACATTAAGTTTGCCTGTTTTACAGCTCTGTCTAGCTTCTTGTTGTTCGTATACAGCCTCTTTATTTTTTACCCTTAAGCATTTTGTTACTATGGCAAAGAACTGAGTAAGACACTCTATAAGCTTTCAGTTAACACTGAGAAGACCTACATCTGCACTTCTTATAAACCAGGACAAAACCAATAATGATGCTTCAATGTACAGGGCTGTATGGATGGATTGATGGTATATGTCCTAAGTGTATAAATCTACAACCTTGCAAAAGGAGATATTTTAGAAAAGTCTGTCTAGTCAGCTGTCTATTGTCATCTTCTGAAAACCTATATAGAATGCAAACCTCAATAGAAAAACCATCAATAGTAACTCATACCTTAGCTTCATGTTTCACAACTACTTCAACAACATCATTATGAGCCTTTTCTGATGCCACATGCAGAGGAGTCAAAAAGCTTTAAAAAAGAAAAAAAAAAGTTAGGGTGCTTTGCAAAGTCTTCTAAACAAACACTTAGGAGTACTAATTTGTAACCACTCACTCTTTCGTTTTTTCATTGATGTTGGCTCCTTTCCTCAGCAGCAATTCACACACTTGTTTTCTCTTTGGATATGGAGATGCAGCAGCACAGTGCTAAGAACATTAAAAATTGTAGCATTAACAACTGGCTAGCAATATAGAGGTTTTTATGCCTGCTGATCAATTGGCAGTTAAAAGCTGTTTGTGTGCAAA
>VXBZ01005258.1:622942-636353 GCA_013399135.1 Heliornis fulica | reverse complement strand
AAAAAAAAAAAAAAAAAAAAAAAAAAAACCCAACAAACCATGTAGAAGCTTATTAATTTGAGAGATAACACGTGGACTTTTGGGTTTACTCTGGTATTTTCCAGAGCTTTTTACAAACAAAACTAATGTAGGTACTATGCTGTTGCTTTAAACTAGACTATTCTACAGAANAAGCTTTACAAACAAAACTAATGTAGGTACTATGCTGTTGCTTTAAACTAGACTATTCTACAGAAAAAATGTAATTTTGACAACCTAAGTTAAACATGCAACTTAGATTTGCCTTAATATTAACCCTAAACTCCAAAACATTAATCTATGTGATTTGTTTAACTAGACACTGGATTTTCCAGGTGGGTCTGAATTACACTGACACTGAAATTTTTTGTTCCAAACTATTACGTAGAACGTTTAGATCAGCCACAATATATGCAAAATAATTAATAAATCCTGAGATATTACCAATGCTGTCTCATGTGTTTGAGGATGCTTGAAGTTTACTGTCTCCAAAGAAAGATGTTTCTTTATACGAGCTACATCTGATTCTCTTGCAGCCTGCAGCAGTGAGTGACCTTTGAATTCATCTTTAAAAAGAGATAAACACATACCGGAAGGTTACACTCCTTAATTCAAGGAATATGAAGAGGTTTGTTTCTTTCAGTTAGATAAAAATATTCATTTTCTTCAGCATACCATGGCACAGACATTTCTGACTCAGACTTAAACTTTTACATCACTTGACAGGACTTGTTAGCTGAGTCAAAACACTACAGGAATGTGCTTTGTTTCTAACCCAAAGCCAGAGACATCCAAACTGGCTGAACTAGATCTGTTTCACACCCCACTGCTCTAGGTTCCACTCTTTGTGTATGTATCAATTCAAACATATATAAATACCTACTTCTGACCTGATTTTAGAAAGCCATTTCTAGATGCTAACATAAAAGTCTAATGTAGTATTGACTGATAATTTTTATATGTTTCACAGAAAGTTATTGTATGACTACTCAAGGATTGGATTTGAGGGCATTCCGTTCAAGTCCTGAAGTTTGCTGGACAAAAATCAATGCTCTTCATCAATTCCTTTGAACTTTCAGTGACTGTGACATACTCAAACATATTCAGCATTCTAAACAGTTATGTTTTTTTCTTTTCTTCAACCAAAACAGTGGAATAAAAATGAGTATTTCAACAGTGCTGATGCAATGACAACAGCAAGTATGGAAAATTAAAGTGTACTGGCAACGTTGTGAGGGAAACCATGTATTTGGGAAAAAGAAGCTACAAACTCCATCACACAAGAACTATAAAACTGACAATAAAATTATTTTAAATGCCTACATTCAGAAAATATAGCTAGCTCAAATTATAGAGAGTGAAATGTGCTGTTCAACAATGCACAATTGCTGGAAAGTGTAAGCATTTTCCAAACCTGATTTCTGTCAGGTCACTGTCTAGGGAACTTGAATATACTTTACAATCCACAACTGTAGAAGTGCTCTCACTTTATACTCACATGCTAATCGTTCTTTTAATTGGGGTGTTGGAGCCAAATCAATGGTGCTTTTGTTGTGACAGTTCAACAGTGTTGGGTCGGCACCATAACTTAACAAAAGAGAACACACTTCCACCCTGTTCTTAGAAGCCGCTTCATGCAGAGGGGTGAACTGCCACAGATCCATTGCATTCACGCATGCTCCATGCTTGAAAGGGAAAGGGGTGAAAAAAGATACACAATTATAAAACCAAATCATTACAAAAAGACTTCTGTCACCAGTTTCAATGCAGTAGACTGTTGAAATAAAAAACAAAGCTTGTATGCAAACTGTACTCAAATCACTCTCCAGACATTCATTTTTCAGTATCACATTTAGGCACACTGTAGTTTTCAATCCTCTAGTGTTTCACAGGTATATTCAAAGCAGCTCAAGACAGGCTGGTCTCTTCAGGCTTTCTCCAGCATCTCTAAAAAAGACATAAATCTCCTACAGGTCAAATGTGGAAAAAGAGGCTAATTCACATGCTCAAACTCAGTTTTTTAACAGACTCCTGTTCCTTGTTGCTCTAGAAAAAGTCCAGAGCAAACAGCTGCACTAAGATAAATACACGTTTTGTGATTACCTGCCAAGGTATGAATACCAAGATATCTAGGAGACTGGCTCTCAAAGCTGACTTCAATTTACTGACTTGCCTTTACATGCAAGGTTCTGCAAGATGTTTAGTATTTGTGTAATTCTCCTCCAGTAACATTCTGTATGCACTTTGAGCACTGTCTGTAAGCCAGACAGGACATGCTCTTTCCTGTTGCTCCTGTAAAGTTGTAATGCTTTGCAAAAAGCAATCCAAGATTCACTGGAGTAGAAATCCAACAAGAAGTACCACTCTAGCTTAACAGTTAAGACACACAGTAGTGTCAAGACAAGAAGGTTTCTTTTTTTGGTCTAGTACCACAACTGGGAAGATTGACTTCACAATTGGTCTTTGAAGTAAAAAAACAAACAGAACCCAAAAAACATGTGACTATTTATACTTCAAAATATATGATTATTTCATTAATTTTTTATTTTCATTTTTGCTAAACAAATTAGTAGAGACTGAGACATACAGGATAGAAGAGCAGCAGCTATTCCCAGAGCATCCAAACCTCTAGAGTTACCTAACAGAACACTCAGGTCTTACAATGATCATCATTTGCTCTAGCAGCTGAGACTGGGCACAATTCAAAGTCCCTTGGTAGACAACACTCTCAGATTTTTGCAGGTTGTATGTTTGAGCCACCAGTTTAACGCACATCATACTTTACCTTCAAGATTAACATAATCCAGATAAGCCATTTCACCTTAGAAAATTGACACTTCTCTTGCTTTGGGGTAAACATTAGGGATCATGGCCAGAATTGATGTAAATTTCATTCCCTGGAGACACTAATTACTCTTCAGTGTCAAAGCATTTATGATCTTTCCCAGTACTCTTTCAAAAAATGTCTTAATACTCTGTCTGCTGAAATATTTTGCTATTGTCAAACTCAAAATATTGCTCAGTTCTTATGGTTTTTTTTTGGGTGAGGATGGGAAGGTTGAGATAAGAAGTACTTGGTGGTACAAAAACATTCCACTCTGAAACAGACAGTTAAAACCAGAATGCACATTTATAAGGAAAAAGCTTCCTTACAAGCAGGAGAATTCACAGCTCCAGTTTAATAATCACTAACATCTGGAGCAAAGGCAATCTATTATACTTTATTAATAAATCCAAGTACAAAATAATAATTAAAAAAACAACTTGTATTAGTCTATTACAAACTTTTTATTTAATAATATGTTATTTAATCTTTTCAAAGACCAACCTTTACTAGAAGCTCTGTTACTTCATAATGACCATAGGAACAAGCATTGTGAAGTGGCACCAAATCTCTATATGGGAGAGAAAGGGGAAGGATAGCACACACATTTCAATTCCAAATACATCTGTAACATTGCATATAACACTATGTTGCACCTTGAACATTTTATAAAAATAGTATCAGAGATGATCAAACGAATTTGAGGAGAAATAAGAAGATGGAGAAGAACCCAGAAAATTTCATCAGCATGTTTCAGAACATTAAATGTTTAAAGTAATCATAAGATGACAAATTAATTGCACTGTCTTATTGCAGATCATATGGTTCTACTCAGACTTGGAACCCTAAGCAGGAAGGGTTCCCCCTGAAATCAACAGGAGATTTTCAGGAATCACAGTAATTATTTTCCTTTTTCACAAGAACATTGCTGTAAGATTATATTTTCCCTTGGAAAGTACAGAAGTATTACTGGATAATGTTTAAGTAACTGTGCAATATACTACAGTAACAGCAGAGTGACCGAGGTTGTAAAGCCAGCTTCATACTATCTCAAACCAAGTAGCCTTAGGAGCAAGTGAGAAACTACTCAAAGTGGCTAGTAAAGGAGAAATGATGAAAGTGAATTCCAAGCCCAAAGTTGCAATTAAAACCATGTGACCAGGCAGGTATTTACATATCTGTGAAATGACCCTAGGGGAAAAGAGGAATAAGAGTTTACTAAATAAACTTAGATCTGTATTTCACTACGTTGACTGACATAAGGTAACAACTAAATCCTTGAATATATAGTCCACCTAAAACATCTGTGAAACAGATCTTCAATTTTTATCACATTCTTTGCTAAAAGAAGCATGGAAGTTTAAAAGTGAAAAGGAAATTAAGATTGATTCAATCGCACAAATATTTGCTGACTTGACAGTGGTGTATTAAACAAGAGAAAATAATTTGGCTAGTGATACCTAAAAGGCAGCATGTTCCATGGTCACCTCAATTTGGATTGTACTTTGCTTGTACACTTTGCATTTCTATCATAAAAGCGAAGTTAAAGGTGGCACAGTCTCAAGTTAGAAGGTCTTCATGGTTAAACATCACTATTCTTCACTTCATCTCAGTTTTTAACAAGTTCTGTTTATTCTGAACAAAGGAAAAGGTAAAATTAACTTACCCTTTATCCTTAGCATGTACATCAGCTCCATGTTGCAGTAAGAGCTGCACTATTTTTACACGGTTATACCCAGCTGCTAAGTGTAAAGGAGTAGACTGAAATGACAGAATGTAGAAGTCATCAGTAACACAAGATTAAGGGTTGATTTTCTATTTTTTCCAAAATTTAACAGTACTAAATACTGAAGTGCTTAAAATACTTGCAACAAAGGAAAAAGAAAATAGAAGTCTTCTTGATTCAAGTATTTGGTAACCATGTTCATTACTTACTAACTACTTCCACAGTCATCAGGAACACAACTCCGGAATTTACCCAATCACTAATACGTCCCAGCAATGAAGGCCCTCTTAATGGATTTCTGAGTTATGCAGGCTGTTTTTGTCTTTTAGCCTACCACAACGGTAACTACTTTTCTTGGACAAAATACATTCCTTGTGGGAGAGGAAGTAAGATGGCCACTAGAAGCAATGAATGCTAAATTATAGAGGTCTCCCTGTCAATCAATAGATAATGTTTAGAATTATCTAGAGAGATTGTTATCCTCATCTGTGAATACAGTTAGCGGGGTGAGGAGGGAAACAACCTTCTGTTCTAAATTCTCACACTCCCCAGAGCAGTTGTCTAACTGTTCTACGGTCTTTTCTAGCAAACCCACTCAAGCATATCCCAGCATCAGCACCGAGGGCAGAGCTACAAATTAGTGAAGAGTAATGTTTTTATCTTCACTTACAAACCCATCAATTGAACCAGAATTGTACAGTTCCCAGAGTTTGAGCCTCATAACTAGAAGATGAGAAAATACTGATGCATTAGGTGTTTCACAGATCCAGTATCTTAACACAAATCCTGAAAGAAGGAAACCCATTCAAACAAAACTTAAGTGAATGAGTACACATAATGAATGAGATCAACACGAATGACAAAAATAACAATCTGAACCTTCAGTAAGCATGGGGCTGGAGCCAGGAGGCTATCAGAATTTTTAGAATGGGGATTTTAAACATTTTTTATGTAGTTCTCTATGAATGTTTATAGCAACGAATAGCTTGTTCTCAAAACAGCAGTGGAAACTCGCCTAGGGCATGTGGCGAATAAGGAGCCTGCGTGTATCTCTGTGATAAGTGACAAGACTATGAAAAGGCCTCCGTTTTTATCACTGTAGATATGAAGGTCAAGCAGAAGTTCCAATTTAAAAGGTGTTAGTTACCTATATAGTCCTTTTAGGGTTAAAAACCAATAAACTACGTGCTAGAGAGGTACAATCTTATTTTACCACATTTATTAAATAAAATAGATCATATGTTTACCATTCTCAAAATCTGGTGAAAAACCAGCTGTGAAAACATGTAAGAGTAAACTAATTTTACATCTTTCTAAACAAAAATACCTTTCTGCCATCACTTGCATGACAGTTAACATTTAATGGTGTAAGAAGAGACATCATCTTTTCTTCATTTCCACTCCTGAAAAACAAGATATGAAATGAGCAGAATTCCTTGCTATAATGTTCAGCAGATCTTTTTTGAAGGAACTCATTCACTTCTGTATTAACAGTACTAAAGGGAAGGCAAAAATGCATTTATATAACTATATTTGTAGCTTTATGATTTATAGCCGAAGTTTAGAATCTAGATGGAGTAACACCTCAAAACCAAATACATATACTTCACATACAATTCTGAAAATATAACTAAATTACATATATCTTTCAAACATGCATACCTGGCACTTTCTAAAAGTTCATCTTTCTTGTATTCACCTGCAAGACAAAAGGGAGTTTCTTTAGCTGTTTAGTAAACATCTATCTCTATAGATTATCATTTACTACTTATCCTCCTCTTCCAAAAATTTAGGGAAGTGCTAAAGATGACAATCCATTACTTAACTAGCACAATTCAGTATTTATTTTTCTTTAATTTAATATAAAAGTAAATATTTATTTACTTATATTTATAAAGCATTTACCCAGAACATCTATTGACTCAGATGATAAGGGCCTCATGGGAATTTTTACTTAGAATTATGAAGCAGAGAGAAGTTAAAGTGATACCAGAAAGAGAAAAAAACCCCAAAATACTGTATTACATTCATTTGACTCATTATGACATTAGTCATAACGTAATCTAAAGATTATCACTTACCAGTCAGGACTGCTTTTGCAGATGGGTCTGCTAAATCCAAAGCTGTTCTTCCATCTGTGTTCCGGATGGTTGGTTCAGCACCATGCTGCAGCAGTACTAAAAAATGCCAAAGTTTTTAATGAGAAAACATTTCTACAAGACAAGTCTTATGAGACATGTCAATACTGTAAGCCACAAGCAACAAAAGAAACATCCAGTTACTGATTCTAACTTCTCTTACATTTTTAATGTCAGGATTCCTTAATGTCATTGTGAACAGTTTAACATGTGAAACATGCCTTGACACATTTTATGAGAAAAAAGAAGAGCAGAAATGGAACAACCGCAGACTGACAGGAGGTAATCACAGTTCTAAGGCTGTGACTGGCACTCCACAAAACCCAGTAGCTACTTCACATCAGCTCCAGAGCATGCTGCCTCAAATCCACACGGGATTATGCCCTGAACTACACACAGCAGTAGCAGGCCATGCATCTTGCACCCATAGGGGGGCCAAACAAGGAATGTTACATATACAACTTTCCAGACGTGGTTTGCTCTCATTTACTTTATTATAGAGCACAATAAAAAAAATCAGTTGCTTCACCACATAAGTAACTTTCTACCTCTTCCTAACCCTGAAGAACCATGTAAGCAAAACAAGTGGTCAATATAACTGAGGTTTATCTACTAACTAACTCACTTAACATGGCTGCTATGCAGGAACAGAGTGAATCCATTAACACCAGTTTTGTTCTTTCCACTGTGCTGAGAGTAGCAGTAGAGGGCAGCATCAGGAGTCTAGGCTGAAGTGGAAGAGAATCTAACTTCATTACATCACTCCAAATCTCCTTCCCCATGATGTCAACATGAACCTATATCCTTAAGCAATTAGCAAAACCAGATGTAACCCCCTTATTCTTATATAGAACCGGACTACAAATTTAAGATTGTGAAATATTTTTAGGTTTAATCCTTACACCAGCCAGTAGCTTCATAAAATAAAATTGTCTTTAAAAGGTTCTTGATTTTTCACAGTGAAAAGAAATGAGTCAGTCACAGGAAGAGTGGGAGAAAATTACCAATGCAGACATCTGTCTTGCCCTTAATGGCAGCTTCATGAAGGGGAGTGTAATTCCAATTATCCCGAGCATTAGGATCTGCACCATGCCGCAAGAGAAGATTGACAACTTCAGCATGACCAAAAGAGCAAGCATTGTGAAGAGGAATAAGGCCTCCATCATCTCGTGCGTGGACATTGGCACCACTTTGAAGGAGATATTCAACTACATCCTTCCGACCAAAACCTGGAAGAGATAAAGGGAGGGAGGATAGCAGAGTGGGGTAAGAATTCCCTGTCCCACCTATACAGATTAAAACAACAGGCTTAAATAACAGTAACCATTCTAAATAACAGTTGTAACTGCCATTCTTTACTAAAGGAGCATTTATAGACTAAGGCTATTTCTGAAACCCCTAAAAGTAGATTAAAACCAGTAAAAAAGTAATGTTCAAGATTACTCGAACAACGAATATCTTGATAGGGCCACATGAGTCAACAGCTTCTTGAAAACATAATAAAAAGAACAAAACACTGACAACAAAAGCTCTTTTTTAGTCATTTTATATGGCTATTAAACTGAACAATACTTTGTATGATACTCTGCCAACCCACAGTTTGCAGATGAACCAATAGACGAGCCCTGGGAGCAGCAGGGATGAGAATGGCTGCAAGCCATGCATGTACAATTCATATTCTAAGCTTTTTTTTTTTTTAATGCATAGAAAATTAAAATATTTTATAGAAAAATGTTTGCTTTTTAAAAAAGCAAATAAGCAGCACTGAGCTCAGGTTAAAACTGGAAGCATTGCTATTTGTTTTCTAAGGAATAATTAACATAATGGGCACACAGTCCATCTTTGAAATGGTCACTTAAGAAAACCCCTAGGGACATAAGAAGTGTATCTGAGACCACTCTCTACTGAAGAAATTTATTATGAGTGTGCACAACCATAACTTAAAGATATTAATAATGTCTATTTTCAGTTATGCCTGAAATAATTATAAATATTTGATCCTAACTGAAGCACAAAAATGCTCATTCTGAAGCAAGTTTTAATAAACCTGTCATTCAAGGTAGTAGATTCAGGACTAGAAACACATAATAATAAGGTAATTGCTTTTAAAAAACAAATTCTATGGCCACCATTGTTCTGTTTCAGCTGTATCTTGCACATTTATGTAACAGCAAATAAAAAAGAACATCAAACTGCATCTGTTTTCTCCAGTATCTTTGCAAGGGGCCAGAATGGGTTAGGACTTCTGCTTGAAGATGTAATCTAGTAACCATCTGCTTCAACCCAATAGCCCCTGCCCACAGAAATCCCTCACAGGTTTCATGAAGTTCTCTTTGTGTCTCAGGGATTATTAGGGCAGGTAAGAGCTGTATTTTGGTATGTATCAGACTTGTGCCAAGTACCTTCTGAAAAATAACCCATGTGTGCAAGACTTCCAAACCACCCTCCTGAAGAGATCAAGAACTGAGTGTGGATAAAGTTGTAAGTGAAAACCCTCAATCATCACACAGTTGCCAATACCAGAACTACTCAGATTGTAGCAAACTTAAACTTTGTAACTAATCATCCATGGAAGGAGACAGGCATAAATCCCTGCAACGGCAACCTAGAAACTATGTTTATTCCTGATAACTACATAGCATTTCAGGAACAAGTGTCTCTGACTTATAATTAGTGACAGAATTTTACTTAGAAGTGAACTTTTTGGTTTTAGTTTGATTGCAACTTGCCTCCTCTATGGGTGTCCCTCTCTTATCCTGGCAATCCAGTAAATCCTTCTGGACTGACAGCAACTGAAATCCTGAGGGAAGAAGTGCTTTCACGTTTGCTGTTCAGAGCTCAAAATCCAAACATTATTAAGCAATGTAGGGATCCTACTTTCTGAGAGGAGCTCTCATATGCAAACTGTATATGTCAAAGATAAGGAGGCATGGAAAGATTTCAAAGTCTCTGTTAAATTCTCTCTTTCCTCCTCTTACCTCAAAAGCCTGGTAATGAAGCACATTCCCCGCAGATTTATGCTTATTATAAAATTATTTCTATGTGAAACCTTGCAATCCTGAAATGAACTCCAAGGTATGTTGCGTAGCAGCCACAAGATCATACCAGCGATGCACTTAAATTCTTCCAACTACATTGTAAGTGCTACAAATCTTAGGCTGCTAGCGCTTTGACTTCAGTGGAACTACATGTTGTTCAGCAAATTCAATTTTGGGTTTCAACATTCCACTTCCCCATTGCTTGTCTTACAACCATATTGTCTATGTAGTAAATCATACACAGCATATCCATCATTCTTAAATAGTGCTTTCCTCTTTCTTTGAGGGTCAGACTAGATGACCTCCAGAGGTCCCTTCCAGCCCTGATCATACCACAATTCTGTGATTAACCAGGTATTGTAAATATTATTTTTCTTATATGTATCCTCTTGAATTTTTCTTACGTTTTTGAAATTAAAAAAACTAATAAATTCTAGTTTGAATTTCCTAAATTCTTTGAGGTTCTACTCAGGTAAGACTTTTCACAAGTGCCAGAGTCCTATAAACACATAATCAAAGTTGTTATTTGATGACAGACTACCCGGTATCTTCTCTTTTTTTTCTCAATACTAAAAGTGTTTTCCAGACCTGCTTTATTTATGTCAGAAAAGCCCCTGATCAAGTTCCATCCAGAAGCCACACACCTGGTAGCTAATCACCACTTACTCCTTGTACAGAAGGCAATCCCGTCCCTAGAAGCTGTGAAGTATTGCCATATTTTGGAATGTAAAATGCCAATCCTAGCAGGAATCAATATTGTAACTGAAAATCAGCTATAGTTAGTTAACCTCATTACAGGCACAAAGCAGTTAATGTGGATGCCCTTTACTTAGTACATAGGTTCAATCAGAAACCATTTATGAGCAACTCATTGCTTCTCTTTGCACAAAGCTTTGTGTCCATTTGGAAAATACCCTAAGTATAGCAACACCCCTAAACTACCTGGACTTATTTTGATGTTCAGACGGGCTGATCTGCATCACAGCAATTTTTGTAACTTCTCTGCAGCACTGAGCACACAGCAGGGATTCCTTACCTCCTTGTGAAAGCATCTGTACAAGCAGGCAACATATATGGTAAGAGAAGATTTTCTCATCATTGTCTGAAGGATGTAACCGTACAGAGGAGGCAGCCAAACTCTGTATGATGGGTCTATCCTCTCTCTTATTTTCACTGAGAGCAGAAGGAGGCAACAGCCTTTGCTGACACAGGGAAAGGAACTACTGCCTGCTTTAGGAATTCCTCTTTGCTGTAAATCCACTGCAGCAAAACCAATTTCTTAGCACTTAAACTCCCTACAATGTTGTCATTTTTAAGGGGTAAGGGTTTTTTTTTTTTGGCTCTTAAGCTTCTATCTAAAGACCAACTAAATGGAATCACAGCTTGCATTGTGCTAGTTAACTGTCTCATCACTGTGAACACTTCATTTCTTACTGCAAAGCAAAAGGGCTGCTCAGGGCCTTCTGCTGACATTTCCTACCATCTATGACAGCCAAGATGCTCACTGCACTCGTTCCCCAAAAATGCAGAAACTTTTAGCCAACCAATCCTGAGTAATAGTCACAACAGAAGCTTGTAATGTACATATATATATTAGAAATATATACATTTAGACAGTGTTATGTCAAAATTGACATTCATATAATTTTGATGGGCTGAAAAGATAACAGAAACAACTGAGCTCTGATCCTTCTCTGCCACAGGCATTCATTTTTTCAATGACTTTTAGTTTGCAGGAAGAGTATTTTGGTTCTGCCAAGTCCCTTAAAACCTTGCAATACTTTCCAGTTTGACACACACTGTGATGAAAAGAATTGACTTGAAGTATATGCAGCTAATGGTGACAGAGCACTGAGCCCATTATGTTTTGAATAGTAGTGGGCTATTGACTTAAGCTTCAGCACAACTTATCTACCATAAGATCACAACGCATATTACTTCTAATAATGACACATAGTCAGGAAGAGCTTGCAGTATTTTTTAATATATTTTAAAATCTACCTTTTTACAATGACACAGAACAAGTGGAAGTTGTTTTATTTCTGTAAACTGCTGGGTAAGATCTGGGAAAAGATTTTAACAAAAATGGAACCAAATTTCAGCCCCCATAACACTACTAAAACCAAAAAGGCAATACAAAACCTATTTTAGTATTTCATCTCCACCTCATCCATAAAACAAGTCTTGAAGCTTAATGAAACTAATCAGAGAAGTTTTGTAGTGTATTTTCTAAGAACACACACCTAGACTAAACAAAGCAATAATACAACAGATTTTTGCTCCCTGTAATGTAACTTCTTTAGGTACAGAATACAAAAGCAGCTAGTATTATTCCAACTGTGAATAACTGGGGAAAAGCAAAACAAAACAAAAACAGTAACCCCAATATCCAGGAGTTACTTATGCCCATCTTTCACACTTAGTCTATTGCAGGTCAGCTGACAACAGTGCAGTTCTACCTGAAGCAGTGGAAGAGTGTTAAATCAAGAAATTTCCCAAGCTTTTGGCATCTGCTACAATCTTGTGATTGTGATTCTCAGTATGAAGAAGTCTGAAGCAGAAGTGAACACGGCAACGAACTCTCCCATTTACACACCAACCTGTTTAGCATTAGAAGTCCAATGAACTACAAGAACTTATTGCTGTGCGATTTTAAAGAACAGAAAAAGCTTTCTATGAATCAGTTCTTTTTATTTTAAAAGCCAAGGCAGATCATTCCTGTTCAGAAAAAGGACGAAGATCTACTTAGACACAAAAAGACCCCAAAACACAACCCCAACCTCCTGCCCCCCAAAACCCCAACAAAAACTCACTCCCTACAGAAACTCACTTCTCAAAAATGCTGTTCAGGCATACTCATTTGCTTAGAATTCAGAGTTTATTAGTGAACAGGCAGCATTGCTGATTATAAAAAGCTGCAAAATAATTCCCCTCTGATAGCATATTTTAAATTGCCTCCTGGGCTCCCATATTGATCAAATTTCTTAACTCCGTGAAATCCAATTGTCCTGAAAAGAAGCTTACAGCTGTTAAATCTACTGGATGAGACAAAAGGACATCTTAAGCAGAAACCTTTTTCCACAATTCAGTGAAGAAACAAACATCTTTATTACTATCCATAAGACACCGCTGTCTTCTGCAGCTTGCCAGTCTTGGAGTTCTACATTTAAACTTGTAACCAAATCAAAACAAACAACAGAAAACAACAGTCACAGGCAGGTCTTTGTCTGAAAAGGTGGGATATGATCTTCTGGCCTTTCGTCAGTGAAAGCAGTTGCACTGTGTCTACGAATTTAACTCCCAAATTATCAAAGTCTATTTACTAAAGATAAAGATGCCAAAACCCCTTCGAAACAGCACTATCTGCCAGGCACTCCTCATGGGAGAGATCCTAAAAACGAGCAGGCCTGCTGAGATGAACGGAAGTAGCACCTGGGACATGTGTCACCTGTCACACATGCCACAACATGAACAGCCTAAACCTCGATCCAGAAATCCTCAGTGACAGCTGAGGCTTACTCTCTTTTTTAAAAAGAGAAACAAGATGCCACCCGTACCACGCAACAACATCCCCGCGTGGGTGACAGCTCCTCAGACACGCGAGGAGACGTCCACAACCACGGGATGGCCACCGGATGCTCACGGGGGCCGGCCACGCGCTCCAACC
>VXBZ01005258.1:599872-618074 GCA_013399135.1 Heliornis fulica | reverse complement strand
AAAAAAGGAAGAGGCTATTCTTGACTTAAGCCTAAGCAACACAGTTACTTGGTTCAAGAAGTGACTAAAATTTAATAATGGGGTAATAATGATCAAATCCAATGAATTTCAACATTTCTTGTGGAAGGCTTCCACTGAAAAGTAGTCCATTGCACTGATTCAGAAAAGGACTTGTAATGAAAAGAAGTAGTGTAATTACAGTGGTATAAAAAACAGACATTAAACTCCTAAGTCTTACTGTGAAGAATATATTTATGCAGATTTTAGCCAAGTGACTGGAATAGGAAACAGGTTCAAAAGGTTATTGGAATCAACAGATAAATCTCAAAAGACTCAGACATTTACCAAGTAAACTTATTTGCATTCCAGCCACCCTGCATTTAAAGGACTAAGCCTCACTTAAGGGACAACTATTTCATCTGTTTGTTCCATGAGTATATCAAAGACAGAATCTGTTTATGAGACCTCTCAGATTGAAGCAAAGCAACACAATAGCTGGTTATACCTTAAACTTAATATAGAATTAGTCCTAACAAAAGTTAGGAAACCCTGGGCGATCAAAATTTCTAAAATATTTCTGTGTTTGAAATGTCTTAAGAGCCAAAAAAAAAGCAAAAGTCAATTAAAAGTAATTAATTTGGTTTCATTTTGAGACTCTGCCACACAGGTGTCAATTTTTTAATGTATTACCAGGATCAGTGTGTGCAGGAAAAACACCTTCCAACGGTTTCACTGACGGTGTACAAAGGGTTCACTGAATTTTTACACTAGAGTATATTACTACAAAGATTCAGTAGGAATTTAGCACAAGAATTGGCACTGAAATATTGCATAAGACACTCCTTATCTATAGCAATTTTTTTTATTCCATCTATACAGATTGCAAGTAAAGAATAATTCTTATTTTCCATTCACTCTTTGACAGATTATTGGTATGCAGGAAGAGACCCTTCCACCTACAAGTGCAGATACATTACCAAAGTTCAAACTATTTAACTGTTGTAATTTTTATATTTTTACTGGATTATCTTTTACATGCATGTTCACATGCTAAGTAGACAAGTCAATTACTTCCTTTCAACTGCCTAATAAAAATAGCTGTTAAACCACTTAAAGTGAAATGTCTTGGGCATCAGTGTCACACACACAAAATCCATGTGTAAAGCAATTTGTAATTTATTTTTTTTTTTAACTGAAAGAGAAGTTAGTATATTGATAGATTTTACTTACTGTGTTTAAAGGGTGGGAAAACATTAGCAAATTAAGTTGCTTTCTATCTCAGAAATCACTCAGCTGAGTGATATACTTGAGTGGCAATGTACTATTCATTTATATACATAGAAAATATTTTTCTCAATTTTGTATTTTATAGCAACAGTGGGAAATTTTGAGCACTTTACACAAATGCTTATTCTAAGACAACTTCTGTGATCTACTTCTTTCTGTATTTTTATAAGTAGCTGAGAAGCTTCTGCATAGATTATAGAAAGCCTTAACAATAACTACTGTCTTTATTGATCCACAAAAATATTTTTTCATGAATTTTTTTCGAGAATTTTTTTCTTGGCTTGAACATACCTTGACTGTTGAAGTGCTGCCTTATGGTCATTCTCAAGATCACAGTTACATGGTGCTTAAAAATAGTAAATAGTAGCGCTTGTATTTCACCTGAGACTGTGATTATTTTACATAGCATGTACCCACTGTGTACTTGGCCAGTACAGCCAGTGCTTAACACCTGATAAATGGCAATGTTTTTGAGTATATAGGGTATTCCTAAATGTTGCGGGGTTTTTAGCTATCTGGGAAATATATTTAAAAGGGTGTATTTTTTGTTTTTGTTTTTTTTTTTTTAGATGTGACAGAATACCTTTCAATACAATTAAAAAATGGGCCCTTTTTACTTTGCGGAGTTACATAACTACTAACTATTGCTGTTAAGATGAAGTTACACAGGATGTTATTTCAACAGCAAGGTTACTTGGGGTTAAAACTAAATATATCTCTGGTTCTATCAGACTGGAGTCCCTCCAGGACAACGAGTGGTCATCCTTCTCCTGTTCCTTTTCACTTTTTTTCCTCATCTGGCCAGGCCTTTTGGTCTTCCAGATGGGATCTCAAAGTACTTAGCTCCCCAAGTACTCAGTTGAAGGAGTCTCCTGCCTCACTTCACCAGTTGGAGCCTACTTTAATTTCCAGATCTACCCCCATAAACCAATTTCAGAAATGGAAACAGAACAACTGGATGGAAAATTGAATGGCCCTCTTAGCTTGTAAACAAAAATCCTGTGTGACAGATATGCACTGGACACAAGTTGGCCTCATTTGTATTTGTTCCAAAAGAAATTATATTCCTTGAAAAAAAAAATAAAATGATGAATGCTAGTTACTAGTGGGTCTAGTAATTTCTGTAATTTGACACAAGCAGCAGAGTCCCTAGTGTCAGATATGTATTCAGAGTGGTGCAAAGCACTGTAGAACTTAGGACAGGATATGCAGGGGAGTACATAATTAGCACAGGGACTTTCTTCTCTATTCAAACACTTTAGGCTATAAAGTATCCAACAATTTTATTAGGAATATCAGTTTCTCATTTTATAGCTAGATTGAGCAATCTGAAAGAACTCTGCTTGTTTTAGCAAAAATTCAAGCGACCAAGTGCAGGCTTCTTATCAGAACAACTGACACATGTCTGCCCTCATGCTACTAGCATTTTATCTGAGACAGAATGATCACAGTAAGGAAATGCCAGAAGGTCTTAGGAATCCACCAATTTAGACAGAATAGCTGTTAGCAAAACCAAATTGGAACCAAATAAAATGGTACTTTTTCTGAGCTGTTCTCATTTGGCATCTACTCAGGCAACACAGAGAGGGCAGCTCTGGAAAGGTGGATTCACCTGATAAAGAGCTTGAAGTAGACACTGCCCCTTGCATCTAACAGCCTACATAGATGTACCTGTGTGGGGGAAGTTATGGGGACATACCTACATGCTTTGCTAAATAAGCTGGTGAGCTGCCAGTCCCTTTAGGCTAGGAAAGGGAACCGAAGGCTTTGTTTCTGGGCCAGGCAGTTCTGCTGGGGGAGGCCTCAAGTTCTACATTGGCAGAACAGAAAGAGAAATAAATCTTACTTTAATAACACACTGAAGAGGGAATCAGTTATTGCATGAAATCGAAGGCATTATGCTTCCAGATAGTAAGAATTTAAATAAGTATTCATGCTACTTAAATTGCTGACAAAAGCGATAGGAAACCATACTGACTAAACCTCAGTTATGCACTAATGTCTGCCCTGAGACCCATCTCTAAAGCAACAATCTTGTCAAACAGATGCCAATTTGGAAGCACAGGCGGAGACTGTGTGAGCTGGGCCCTCACAGTGGTGGGACTCCAGTACCTGAGGCCACAAAGGCTGCAGGATGTAGCAACTTGTGAAGCAGGAGGATGGATGGACGATGGACAAGGAGTGCGGCACTGCTGTGTGAACCCTTTCACAGCAGCATATAAATGTCTCTTTTGTCTTTTTTTATGGAGGTAATTCACCTCTAGAGACAGTAGAATTATTGCCTGTAGATTGGTAAAAGAGTTAAGAAAGAGTAGTTAAATAAAAGACATGCTGCAAAGCACTATTAGAACCACTCAAGTATTAACATCAGCAGAATGGAGTAGCCTTGCTACTATTATTGTTCTGAGCATCAGAAATGCATGAACTCCCAGCTATGCTCCCACACAGGCCAAGCTCATAGTGTTACACAAGCTAGAGATCTGTATGTATGGACATACAGATGGATATGTCAGCCTGAGACAACACTGAAACTCATACTTTAGGAAAGAGAAGCCTAAAGAACCAGATGTGACCTTTAGTTACCAAACTACAAAAATATATTTCTTCTTTACAAAGAAGCAAGGAATCCAAGATTGTCTATGTTTGTATTTTGAAATTGCCCGGTTACCGACTTTTTAAATTTCTAAGTTATGCTTTGTCCAAATACTTTTGACAGAGGATTTATTGGCAGTTATTTTCTCTGAGGCAAACTGCCAGTGTCCTCTTTTAAACTCCTGCTTCAGCTCCAGCTGATCCCAGCACAAATGTGAAGGTTTAGGTGACTTCATACTCCTCAGACAGAGCTTCCAAACTTACATTGTATAAAAGCTTGATATAGCACCTCTGTATCTATATTGGGAGGAGTTGTGTAAAGCAACTAGATATGTGGCTATTGTGAGTACTGGCAAATTCTGCTGCTTTTTTTACTGTTGATGCCAAGTACTCTGATATATCTTGGAATACAGTCTGTGCCATTTGGAAACCCTGCCTTCTGCCTCCTATTCAGGGAAAATGAAGTTGAGTGAAGAGAAACCAACACAAACATGATGTGCATTATGTGTCAGAAAGTTTCAAACCAAAGGTTTAAAATCAGACCTTGATTTTTCAAGCCAAACTGGTACCTTTGTTTTTATAACATCTATCTTAGAAACATGGCTTAAAAAGTTACTTGTAATACTGCACACAGTCTTTTTTGTACCCTTATAATTTGCAGAACACTGAGACACTTAAAATTAACAAATGGAAACATTAACATAAATGAGAAACAACATAACTAAGAAACCCAAACAACAAAAGAAGAGTGGATACATAAAAAAAATTATGGAATTTCAAGTAGGAGGAATATTTTCACTAGAGTGTGACATTTATATGACTTTGTGGCTGCTTAACAGGACAATTTACATTGATTCTTTTATAGGAAAAAGTGTATTTGTAGAAAGACAAACTGTAACACCTTTTCCAGGGACTGATTAGAGAGAAGAGAAAGACCTTCTGTAATTTCTTGGTATTTTTGCTGGTGCTCATGTCATGTTCTGCCTTTCAATTCAGGGTTCGCTAAACAGCTTATGAAAGAGCGATTTTTCCATCAGGTATCTAAGGGCTTTAAATCGTCAAGTGATTAACAAAGAAAAATATGACAGAGATAGGGGAACTGTTTTTTGTTTGCAGTTTAGCTTGGTCAGGTTGTGCTGTGCTGTGTTCCGACAGAGACTTGATGTGGGCACTGACATTTCAGGCTAAATTCAGAAGGAATTCAAAGCAAGGCCACAGTGACCTGCAGAGACTTATTTGTATGTTCTTTTCTTTTCTTTTGCTATGTACCTTTTACCAACTTATATCATTGTCCCACTTGTATCTATATGAAACTAACACCCTTCTATTTTTAAATTGCTTCTGAATTGATCTAGACCCTTTTCCTCTAAAAGACACGTTCGTGGTTGCGCATTTCAGCTGCTGAGTTGGAGCTTGTTCACAGCAGACCCACTGACATGCAAACCTTGTTTCTGCACCTGATGCGTTATCATACGGTATGTCTAATAGCACAGTTACAGTGAGGCACCGCTGCAGAGCTGACAGGCTGCTAACTTTTTAAGCTGCTTCTCAGCTGTAACTAAGAACAAGTCAGATCTTAAGTAATTTTCAGGGCAAAGAAGTTTATTTGCAGTCCTGCTGTGGCTTCAGAAAACCTCTTGACGTGACGCAAAATGAATTAGAAAGAATCAATTCTTGGCTGTCTTCTGTTAGCTATAGGTGAGAGGAGCCTAAGGACGATCTAATCCCTTCCCCATGTGTCCCTCAGGGCAAGAACGGCAGGTTGAGAGACCTGTTACATTCCCTCCATTAACCTCCTTTGCCTCAGTTCAGTAATGAGTTTTCCACTGTGGGGTGTTTGTTGTGCGGGTGTGTGAGCCCAGCCTGGTGGCTGGCACACACAGCAGCTAGACACGCTTGGGGCTGGCACACCCCCTCTAACTGCATGGACAAAAAAAGAGCAGGAGAGGAGGAGGAGGAGGAATGGGATGTCAGAAAGATGTGCCTCTTAAAATGTCATGCACCATTTTAGCTCTCACCTTTTCCTAACATTTGTGTTGCATCACTTGTGGTACAAGACGAACAGAACAGCGCGAAGGAAGGGCAGTGGCCAACATCATCTCTGAATTAGGGCCCTTGTGCTTAGCATTGCTCAAGGACAATGAAAGCTTTTGAAAAATAAAACCCAAGAGGGCATTTTTGCCAGAGTAGTGATGTTTAGATGAAATCAAATGTACCTTCAAAACACTTAACTGAAGCAAAAATACAGATCGTATGAGGACTTAAAATTTCCCATCATATTTAGAAAATGTATCTAAATAAAACTAATTTAGCTTAGTTCTTTTTGGCACATGTTGTATTTTAATTATGACATATGTGATGGGAGAAAATTAATAACATGAACTGGCAGTGCTGTCTTCTGGTTCCCCTTTGAGGAAAGTGTAAGACACCATAACAAAGTGCCTTGTCAGTATCCATAGTTGGACACAGCTAAGAGACAGAACAAAGCCTCTGAGATATGGAGCCTCTAACTCATTTCCTAGCTTGGCACACAATTTTTCCATCACCATTTCCTCCTGCTCTTTCAAAGTTAGACCCAATGTAATCGATAATTGCAGAATGATCTCACCCTGTCCTTATCTCGACTCCTAAGTCGCTCAATATATATTTTCTTTCTTCCAGCTACAACGGGAGTGATAGAGTGACTTTGGTGGGAGTCTGGCCTCCAGACAGGGTCGAAACACCACATTCCCTCATGCCAGAAAATCTTGCTCTAGTTCATTGTTTCAGGTCTTTGACCATATGACTCTTCAAGTCATGAAAACATAATTCAGCTGTGAAACTTCAAGCAATATTATTCTGCAGGGAAAGTAGATTTGCTCAACTGGTCTGCTGAACCACTTGTTCTTCCATAAACAACGTAGACAGATAAAGTAAATATTAAGCAACACTTCATGAAACTATCATGGTTTTCTTACAGTGTTTCTTTTGAGCAGTGTAACAGATTGGTGTTGGTTATTGCCATTCAAGCTGATTGAATTATACTGGCACAGAAGTACAGAAACCCACGTAGTCAAAAGAAACTCATGCTCTCTTAAATTTGTGCAAACTATTATGGCTGTAGGGATGATGCACAGTGAAAGTAGAATTGTCTCAAAACTGGGGGCGCACCCCACTGAATGGCTTCCTAAGCATCACCTTGCCCCATCAAGAAAAGACTGGTAGTAGGGGTTTCAAGTGGGAGTTTCCACCCTTGTTATTACTTGCATTGTAAGGGCTACACACTGAGTGTGGTAACATTGTTCAGGGAAAGATCTTCAGGAGTATAATTACTCTTTCAAATTCATATGGATAAAGAGAGGAAATGATCCTAAGAAAAGAAGACTTCAAAGATCCACAAAAGCAAGGGGAATATCTCTGTTGACTTAGCTGAGAACCTATCATTAGAAATATCAGCTGGAGAGTCATGGCAGGGACCTTCTATATTTGTATGGAAACAAGTTATTCATTGCTTCACACTAGTTTGATGTGGTTACACTGGAGTAGGTCTCATGTTTTTCAGAAAGTTGGTTTAATTATGCACAGTTGGTTTAAATCAACATGCATCCAGTTCCAATAGATTTATACAGTTTAAACAAATTAGAGATACCATAAAAATGGTATAAAAAAGGTTTTTCCAATTTCAACAACCTGATGTAAAATAATAAAAAAAAGTGTCTTGAGTCCAGAAAGCTCCCTGCATGGGACAGAATAATGTTTACCTGCAAGAGGGATTTATTTGCCTTCATTGTTGTATATAGCTATCATAAACATGGAGGGCACAAGCATGAGTCTGGAATACAATTACAAAAACTAAAGTGTGCTATAGACTATACTATGCATTTTTAAAGTTCTGCATGCCATTTAAAAGCACAGAGGACAAAACTAATGTTGTAATGTTTACCTGCAAAGCTTGTAAAAAGTGATGCTGGAAGTAGGGCATACTAAGAAGAGATATTACATACCCATGAGTCTACGGCTGATCTAGACCTTTTGATTTGGAACAAGAGCAGTGACAGAAGGCATGGGCATGCTCCTGTGCACAGCACCTTTTTATAGAGATTTGACAAAAGTCAAGAATACGTTCAGACTTGTGAAGCTTTAGGATGTAGCATATGAATCAGCAATCTTGTTTTTTGGATGAACAGATAATGAATCATCACTTCCCTTCCTCTATCTGTATTTGTGTCGTATTACATAAAAGGGCCACGTATATTATTTTCTTATACCTGCAAGGCATCCATAACCTGATTTTGGAGCTAGAAGCCCTGATAAGAAGGTGTCAGTTTGAAACCAGAGACATTCCTTTGGCCAACACCCCATCCTGTGTTCAGCATTGCTGTGCTATGACTAGCAGAGAAGTTTCTCCTTAAATAACTTCTTCATTGGCTATTCAAATACCGACTATGTGATTTATGTATATAGCCATTATCTGGATAAGCCAAATGTGTAATGCATGGTGGTGCTAATTAAACAGATACGTCATTGCTATGCTACCATTTTTGTACAGAGCTAGAATTTATTTTCTTCCTTGGTCCCAAAGGCCAGAATCACAACTCCCTCTCCCCTAACAGCCAGGTGATATGGCCAGACACTTGCTGGCTCAGGAGACAGCCTGCTCTGTCCTGTCAACAGGCTGCAAACTGCCTTTACTGAAATCCGTGTCTCTCAGCCTCTCCTGTTAGACCTACACTGGTTTGCATACAAAAATATACAGCAGAGAAATAGATAAGCATAATAAAAAGGATCAGGAAGTTTAGGATGGGTTTTCCCTAATCTAGGAGAAGGACAAGCCTGCCATGTTACCCATGCTATGTGTAGCATATGTCCCATGTCAGTCTATGTGCAGGGGTCCCTGGTAGAGCTTCTTACTAAAGGCAAAAATAAAGGCTTTTTTTGGAGGTAGTTGTTGTTTTTAAATGTTGTATATCCAAGAAACACTCTGATGAACATATATTCCTATAAAAATAACAATTTTGTAACAAAGAAAAAATTCTAACTAGCCCTGGTTAATAGATGCTTTTGACTTTTTACTACTTTGGGAATAAAAACATAACTCCTTTTGTGCTTTTTGCTTCAGAGAGAAAACCTCAAATAACTCCTTGTGCCCTTAAATAGTACATTATAACAACTAACCATGTGTCAGTGTCACTGAGGTGAGATCTGTGCATTTGCAATGGAGTGCCAGTTAGATAAGTTAGAGTACAAGCTGTGCTTTGCTCAATGAACAGAATCCATCCAGTTGCTGGTTCACACAAAGTGGCTAAAAAGAAGTAGGATGTGTGGCTTTGGTTACCCTTAGAGCGACCTGAAGTCGTTTGAAGTAAATTTTTGTTGGTGTGGTATAGGAACAGCATGGTGAAATAACAGCTGTGATTTTTTTGTGTTAGATACTTTTTTAATGGGATTCAGAAAGAAAAACTAGAAGGTTGCCAGCCTTAAAGTTTAAGTTAGATGAGGTAAAGTAGTAACAAAAATTGTAGTGGCTTTTGCTGAGCTAACAGGGCAATAAGTCTTGGGTAATAGATTAAGGGAGATAAAGTGAAGTATGGTGAACCAGTTTAGTAGACTTGGAACCAGAAGGGATGAGAAGGTGAAATATAGATCAATAGTATAAGAAGTCACACAACCAAAATGAATTAGAAGAAAATATAGCAAGATGAAAGCAGCAACATATATGGAAATGGAGGTGTGGAAAATGTTAAGATGTAATGTCAGAGCAAAATCCCTGAAAGAGGTTTGAAGTTGGCCTATCCATGACAGCAAGCAAAGCAAATGGTTTCTGTGTCAGCATTTAGGGTTGTTTTGAGTTTTTTGTCCAGTTTTACAGATAAGTATGAACAAGCGTCATTTGGAAATAGATGCAGATGGTAAATCTAAAGTCCTGAAGTCCTGAGAGAAAGGTTGCAATAGCCTGTTTACAGAAATGAAATATCCCTTTCACAGATGACTATAATAATGTATGAGACAGAGGATGATTTATAAAACTACCAGATTTGGAACAAGGAGTGGTAAAAAAAGAATCCCCTAACCCTCAAATAAAATGTAACTTATTGCATGCCAAAATTCAGATGAGATAACTGCTATTTCCCAAACAAACCAAACAACCCTGAGGAAATTGGACACATTTCCATGTACCAACCTGTCCAAGGCTTTGTCACAGCAAACAAAGAAGTTCTGCTTGTGTTCAGCTGAGAGAACACCACGGGTCTTGTTTAAAAACCTGAAATAAAGGCCATGGGAAGTGAGTATTCCCCTCCATGGGGTATATGTGAGGTTGCATCTGGAGAACTGTGGCCAAGTTTGGGTCCTTCAATAATAGTTTCACAGATGAACTGTAGTGAAAGCAGTGGAGGGTCTCCAAGCCAGTTAGGGGACTGAAAAGTGCTGTGCACGGTGAAGATGAGGGAGCTGAGTTTTAACTTGCAGAAGAAAAGGTTAAGGCACGGTGTGGCAGAGTGCAGCCTTCCACTGCTGAGAGAGGGAGAATGGAGAAGATGGAGACAGACTTTCCCTCAAGATGAACAGCAAAGGAAAAGAAGCAGCAGTCATGTGGTGCAGCAAAGGAATTTCAGACAGATACATGGAAAAAAATGAAATGTTAAGCAGTTGCATAGTTTGCCTGGAGAAGCTGTGGACTCTCTGTCCTTGGAGGAATTAAAAGCTCAGCTGGACAAGCAACCTGAGCAGCCAGATCTAACTTTGCAGCTAGTCCTGTCTTGAGGAGAAGACTAGATTAGATGACCTCAAAAGGTCCCTTGCAACCTCCATTACTCTATGGCTGTAATTCTCCAGAGAATCATGCTAGATTTTCCTCACTGATTAAATCCATTTTAAAGATTGCAGAACTTACTGTAAGCATTATTGCATATGTGGAGTAAGCAGATTTTGACAGTAAACTCTCTGTGTTCTGGGAAGCAACATCCAAAAATAACCCAAAGAATCCAATTTATTGCAAATATGTTATTTAGGCCACAGATCTTTCTGCACCCAGAGACCCTACTTCTCCTCCCACTGCGGGATAAAACAAGACTGGTGCTGTCACAGCACTTAGATTTAAGAGCTTCACTCTTTCCAGCAAATCTAAAAATTAAACAAATTTCTGCATGAAATTTTATCCCTGTGAAACTGGAGAAATATATGTTGTGCATGAAAAAATGACACCTAAGTCAGATGCTTGGAAACTCTGCTTTTATGGCTGAAGTGATTAGAAATTAGACTAAATCTGAAAGAAAAGGATCATTCATCCCTTAGACCTATGCCATAGGGGACCCCTTCCCCAGCCAATCCAAGAAAAACTTGACACAGAATTTAATTGTACTAATTTCCAAGCCCTGCTCTTCCCTTGTGATACAAGGCAAAAAGAACCTTGTTAAGAGAATCTAAAATATAGGGGTGGATCATGTCTCTTGGGTGGCAAAACAAGAAAAATAGCATTCATACCCTTTAAAGGCTTCTAAACACTCTGAGTGAATATATTGCAGATATTGGATGGGTCACTGTCAGGTACAGCAATGCTCACTCAGGACAAAGATTTTCATTCAACATAAGCTTTATGTGAATGGTAATCATAGTGAAAAATCATGTGGCTCCTTGCAAGGCTGTAAGGAATTGTTCATGCGCGGATAAAGAAATTATATTTTTGCTTTAAAGACTGCAAAGAAAGAAAATACTCCATATATCTTATGGAAGCAACTACTCAACCAGCATTTGTTTGGTCACACAGACATACTTACAAATAAACCAAATTGCACAAAGCAGCTTTTCACTTACTGTTTTCTTTGGGAAGGAGTACTGATCAGCACAAATAATTCCTTCATCTGGGCCTAGGAAAAAGAACAGAGAATAAACATTAATTATGTTTAAACAGGTTAAAAACCCCAACACCCCCCCCCTCCCCAAAGAGAAAATAAATATAGTTTAAAAAAGAATACTGAATTTCGCATTTTTCCAATATCTAGGAGGGTCTTTGCATTCTCAAAAAAATGGTCTGTATTCATAATCCAGATTCATGCTCATGTATAAAATATATGTATGTGTTTTGTTTCTGCACTATTGTAAATTCTTCATTGACTGTTCAGATTATTCCAAGAATAAACACCTACACTCCTGTTCTTGCATCTTTCAGCTTTATTTTCCCTTTTGGCTCTAAGTAGCAGAAATTTATATGTATCATGGCATTGTCTTGTTTCATCTGTTGCTTACTACACAAAATCATAGAAGTTACACTTTTTAAAGGCTGCATCGTGCATAACAGCTGTTTAAGGGAACCTTGCTCAAAATATCCTGAATTTAATATAATCACAATACACAAAACATTTGAGCAGCCTGGGATACATTTTCTTGCTTTTTCCGTGTCAATTGTTTCAGAAAGCAACATTGCTTCTCTTGCTCCATGCATTTCCAAAGTGATGACTCATCTACCATTGACTAATCTATCATTAATCAGTCTTAACAAGATTAGACATTTAAAGTCAATTCCTAGCTTCCAATTCAGCCCAGAGCTTTCAGTTTCTATGAATTTAAATACCTTTAAATGCCTTTGAATTTAACCTTACAAAGTTCTGAGACCCAGAACTGGCAAGAACTCTGGCCACTGACTTAAAAAGAACCACATCTAGAGCCCCTGCCAGTGCTTAAAGAACTAGGCCTGCACTGTACCTGGTGAGACTGATAATCCATATAGGTCCTTTAGAAAGCACAAACCCCATCTTTGCATAAATTTTGGTGAACTTGGCTTCATGCTGCTTGCTCCTTTCCCAAGGGAATGGGTGTCTTCTGCTGGGCAGATCTGAAAACAGGATGGATTTCTGCAAGCCAGCCGCATGAAGTTTTCAAGGTAGGAAACAGACAAACTATCCTGTCAAAGTCTGAGTTTTCAAACATTGTCTAATAATGCAATAGCTAGAGAAGTTAAATATTTCTGAAAAATTACTATTTGCATCCCCTTGTTTAAGCAATTTTCCTTTTTTAAAATACTTAAATTTAACTTATTACTTTCAAAATTTAAATTTTATTCCAAAAGCAGTGTATTCCAAACCAACATGGTTTAGCAGCAATTTCATCCTGGATGATACCAACAAAAAATGAGTCTCTCAAAGGATAGCAGTATCATCATAATAAAGAAGAGTTTTGTGGGCACAGGAATACATTTTTTCCAGACTTTCCGTGATTTGTCTGTTAACATGTGATCACAAGTTACCGATGCCTTCTTTGTGACGGGATCCCAGTCTGGACCATGCTAGGTCTGGTTGAACCATAAGGAATGGAGCAATAAATTTCTGAAAAGATCAAAAACTTATTTATTCCTCATATGGACTGTGACTGTGTTGCAGAAATCCCTAAAACAACAATGTAGTTTCCCAGGACAAGTTTCCCTGATATATATTCATAACCATAAGGAATTTTCAAAGTTCACCAGAGGGCTCTGAGAAGCAAGTAAAGAAAATAACCTTCTATTTAAATAACCTTCTTATTTAAGGCTAAATAAGGCTTCTGCTCACTTGTATATCATTGGATTTAAATTTTCATGTGCTCCCAAGCTTAACTCAGTTTAGACCACACTAACTTTGCTATGTACTTACTAGTTGCGTCACAGTTACCAAAGAAACCCGCTGCCCAACTTCACAGATATTACACTTCTACAAAGATTAGTCTTAGTAGCAGAAAGCAAATATTGAACAGAAGAGCTTAATTCAACGGCAACAGAAACAAAAGACTGTTGTAAACCTTGTGTGACAGCACTGAGCCCTGACCTAATGGGCCATGTCAGCCTATTATCACAATGTTCTTTCATTACAATTCTGCCACATTTGAAGGTGTTGAGTGATGCTACAAGAACCAAATATGTGCCAAGCAAAAGAAAGTAGATGTTTCCTGTTTTCTAGTCACTGCAATGTTTTGCCTTTGACCTTGAAGTTGATATTAGTTTCAATCCCAAAATGAAATAAAATACTTCCCTGTTAAATTGCATAGCAGTGTGCTCTCACCTTGCAAACAGCAACATTTTTTCAAAGGATGCATTGCTATGCAAGTGAAATGGAGATTTAATTTTTTTTCTCTCTGGACCTCTTTTCCTATAAATGTGGTCATGAATAACTTTGCTTGGAGGAAATGCTTGCTTATCTTTCCTTCAAAAGGCTTCAATTAAATGCCAAAAGCCACTCAACCCTCTCTATATCCTGAACTGCACTGTTCCTACTTTCTTCCCTCCCGGAGCTGTGGGGGAGGACAGCAGAGAAGCACAACAACCTGAAAGCAATAAAGTCAGGGTAAACCACAAAAACCTTGTTTAATTACCAATTTCAAAACGCAGGCTGAAAAAAAGCAGCTCTTTCATTTTACTCTGCCATAAAATGACCAGAGCCAACAAATGACCAAAGCAGCTTGTTGCTGCCCAATAGTCAACAGAAATGCACAATCACTCATTATCTGCTCACAGAACTGCTGATTGAAAAGTGTTGGTTGGTTCAGGCAGGTGAAGAACAGCAAGACCCGGAGGGCCGTCTGCATATAAAAGCATTCACTGTGGAGCTAATACCATATATTTGTCTTTGAACAGAACAGTGTGAACCCAATTGCCTGCTTGTCACCGAGCAACCTCAGTGGACTCCCTGCAAAGTGAGCCTGTGCCTTACATTGCCTCTGGATCATCTAGGCTGCAAACTATCTTAAGAGCTCACACATTTAAAGTTTACTGCAATTACCAAGACAACACTGAAACTGTATTTACTATAGGTAACTTTTTACAATTAGCTTCTTACAAGTAAAGAGCAATGTGCTCAGAAAAAGACAAAGAACTAGTCTAGGTGGCCAGTCTGGGTTTCCTTATTACAGGAGAAGTTGGAGGTACAACTCCCTGTGATGGGGCCTGATTTTATAATCAACACTGTCTCTTCTAAGAATATATTTCTGCCATTGCTTCTACGTGCACCTAAAAACGTCAGAAAACTGATATCCCGTAAGAGTGCTGTCAAATGCACAGCATGACAATGATTTCTTTTTTCCTCTAGTGCTCCCATTTTAGCAGCCCTATTTGAAAGTTAAGGCAGACAGATCTAAATTCTAAGGTGCCAAACCAAAATAACTGGAAACCTGAGTCCTCTATAAAAAGCACAGCTAAGGAACCATCACTGACAGTGCAAACTGGTGTACTACCTCAGATAACCCTGATGGGTTGCCTCGATGCACAGATGTCGCCCCAGATGAGGAAAGAGTTATCCTGGCTCTGCACAATGTGCTCTGCTTGTATTGGCAACCGGAAACTGGGACACCAGTCCATGACCATGAACACGCTCCAGGTTACCAAGTAGGCACGAAGTTGCTGCATCCAGTCCATATTTACTGACTTAGGCAATGATCTGCCCATGAAAAGGTCTGTGCTTCACTACTGATTTTTTGCTATGCATATCACCTTAAATAATCTTTGATGTTTTGTAAGATGGGCAAAACAGACATCTTAGCACAACGGGAACAAAATGTTTTATAGCAGCAAACAGTGCTGTGTGCCACCTGGTAGCAGAAATGTGTGTAGGAAAGCCTTAAGGTGATTCCTTTTGTGCAGGCTTAAAGCATGGAATAAAATAATTCCCTGTGTCTTCTCCAATGCCTGCACATAGGTAGAGACAGAGCAGCCCCAGCTGCTGTTCATGCTGACAAATAACTAAGCTAAGCAGGGGATGCTGTGTGGACAAAGATTGCTGCAGGCTTGTAAACTTCCCCAGAGCTATTCACTGTTTTTTGTTTTGTTTGTTTGTTGTTTTCTTTTTTTTTTTTGGTTTTTTTTTTCTTTCCTCAAGATGTGTACATGGAGGTTTGGGAAGTGCTAGCCATGTGCCCTATCCTCCCTGATGCCCGTGGGGAAAGTTGGGCTTAGCTGACTGCTGCCAAGCAGGTGGCTGGGGTTGAAAGTATTTGTGGCTCTTCCTAAAGAGAAATAAACCCTTTGCAAATAGAAAGGCTTCCAGAGCACAGGAACTAACACTTTCCCTACGGCAAACAATGAGAAAATATCATTTACCTTTGAGAGGGAGCTGGTAGTCACCAAGAGATAGGAAAGATAGAGAAGGAAGATGATACGAGCAGTGGGGATGCGACTTGAAAAGCAGAGGACCAGGGAAGGTCATCCTGAATAACTGGCACCAGGGAACAGAACAGTACTTTCCAAAACCTTGTCTGCACTGCCAGTTAGTGCTTCAGGCTTCATCTGTGTGACACAGTGTCATATACTGGCACGAAAGGCAGGAACTTAACTCACCAAGGGACTAAGCTAAGAAACTGAAGTCTGTTTTCTGAATACACTCATTATAGGTACAGACAGCATACTGATCTGTGTGCCATGTGTCAGTCAGCAGAATTCTTCCCTCTCCTCTAGCCCCTTCATGACTGTTTTTTCTCTCTGTTTCTGTGTAGTTACTCAGACACAGCAGCAGCCCATTTAAATATTTTTTTCTCACAAACCAAGAAGAGAAAAGTGATTCATAAGCCTGTATCATCTCCTCATCACTGTAAACCCCCTTTTTTCATTTAAATAAAGCACAGGTCTTCTGCTGTGCATTTCGCAGTGGTCTCATCTACTGGTAAAAACTATGAAGCCAGAAAATTACAGTTCACAGACTCTGTATCACATTGCATAGGGTGACCACCAGAGCAGATGTGCCAGCAAGGTGACAGTGAAACTGTCAATCCACAGAAGGCCTACAGAGCCAACAGAATATTGTCTCTGAAGAGCAGTAACTCAGGGATGGACATTTTCTGGGTGACTCAGCCTGCAGACGACTACATGCTACTATGGGTGGGCTGTCCACCTCTCTTGACTTGTCAGCCTTGTGGATCCTGCACATGGGGCCTTCTGGGATGCAGGATGAAAACAGTAACATGGCAACGCTACGGTTAATGCTGGCTTTTACAGATTTTTGCCCTTTTGTGCTAGAAACAGGTAACAGATACAACATGGGAACAACATCAGGATCTGTCACATCCTCAGACAGTGAAGAGATCATCATGTGTGGTAGGTGAAAAACTCTAATTTCAACTGGATTACTTTTGTTCTGCTACGTAACATCCTGCAGTGGTGACTTGAAGAAGCTCTACTTTGACATGTGAAACAATATCCCCTTCACATCAAAATGCCAGGTAGCAAATCCCTGTTGGCTTTCTGGGTGTTTGAGCAAGCCCACATGGAAACTCCTGCCTTTCTGAAGGAGGACAAGAGGGCAAGGTGCAGTTTTCGAGCAGGGTCCTGCAGCGCGGCAGCTCCCTGCTACCCTCTGACCCCTGACTGACTCCTGCCAGGGAGGGGTCCACTCAGCTGCCCCTTCAAAACACATGCACCGAGACTCAAGAACCCTGGAAACAAGAAGACTAATTGTACTTGTGTTATAAGAAGGCAACAGGTAGGGCTTTCAGCCTTAAGGGAGAGAGGAGTGGGGGGGGGGAAGGCCTGAAAAATTGAGAAAAAGAAAGTAAAAAAAAATTGACCAAAAAAAAAAAAAAGTAGGGAAAAAGGAAAAAAAGGTGGAGAAAGGAAAGGGAAAATAGGGCAAAAAGGGGGAAAAAGGAACCAAAAGAAAAAGGGAAAAGTTCAAAGAAAAAAAAATTATGAGAAAAAAAGGCAGAGAAAAAAAAAACGTGGAAAGAAAGGTGGAAAAGAGTCGCGGGTGGGAAGCTAGAGGAAAGGGAAGGGAGGCGAAGGAGTAAAAGGAGGGAGAGGAGAAGCAGCCGCGGATGTCCTTGCGGGGGGCGGCACTCGGCGCCCCGCAGCCGGCCCAGCGCCGCCGCACGGCCGAGACACGTGGAGCGGGAGCAGCCGCCCCCCGCCCTCCAGCGGGCACCCACAGCCGGACCGGGTCGGACCGAGCCGCACCCCCGCGGGGCTGGGGCCGCCCCTTGGCCGCCCGCCGAGGGAAGGGCCCCATAAAGGCGGTGTCGGCGGCGGGGGCGAGGCGCGGAGCGGCCCCGGGAGCAGCAGGCAGGAGGGCGGGCTCGGCGCCCCATGCACTGCAGCAGGTAAGCGCCGCCCGCCCCGGGACAGCGCTCGAGTCCGCGCGTTCGCTCTGGTGCGCTCCCGCGGAACCCCACGGCCGGCGGGATTCAGCCTGCGGGCAGTAAACCTCGCCCCGCAACCCTCTCCTGGGTTTCCAGGTCCTTCTGCCCCTCGTCCGTGCGCAGCGCCGGTTCGCGCGCCGCCCCCACCGCATTCTGTGCTGGCAGTTGTCTTTGGGCTCCGCCAGCCTTGTCAGGCTGTGGCGGTGAGGTCTTGTTAGGTTGTTTGCGGTTCCTTTCTTTGATGGTTTGGGGTTGCCCG
>VXBZ01005258.1:584861-599855 GCA_013399135.1 Heliornis fulica | reverse complement strand
CCGCCCCCCCCCCCCGTGATGCTGTGAAAGCTTAGGAGCAGATACCCCGGGAGCTGGTTATCAAAGTTGCAGAGAGCACATTGTTGAAGCCTGACTTCTTTACCTATTAAAGGAAAGCAAAGCTTGATTAATCTGATGCTGGTGCTCTCCTCATCCTACTTTTTATGGCAAATACCTCCACAGTAAAAAAAAAAAAAAAGGCAGAAATAAGAGGCTAGTGCAGATTCTGTTATTTTTGGCAGGGCTCTGGAATACCAGTGAGAACCCTGGGAAGGAGAAAGCCATTTATTTAAGTGACAAAGCAAATGCTTCAGCTTCCTGTGACTCGACAGAAATTGACATTTCCAGCAAGAATTGTATGCTTCTCAGAAGGGACCTGCTGTGGATGAAGCCCCTTTTCAAAAATATTTGAGCTGTGAAGGGCTCATGCTCTTGCATAGCAGTTTTGATTTTCATCAGCTAAGAGGGAGGGTTATGAATAGATATTTATGAATAAATCTGAAGCATTCTTACCAAATACTTGCAGTTGGGTATTGTCATGGACTTTGGGGATTATAAAAAGATTGGTTTAATCCATATCTCTAAGCACAATGAAGTGAAAAAGTGCATCCTTCCCCCTTTTTTTTCCCCTCCTGTTCACTCTGCAGTCAGTGTTGATAGTGCAGAAGAGCTCATGTTACCCAGACCTGGGTTAACAGCTCACAGAAGAGGTTTCCAAAAGATGCTTTAACATTTTTATTCATCTGAATTAACCAAAATCAGAGTGCCTATCAAAGGTAGTTAGGGCTGTTTGGAGCCACATCATGACGGCTCTGCGTCAGGGTGTATAGTCTCCAACCTCCCGTTTGGCACTCTGACTGCACAAGTGACTTGCTGTTAATATTCTGCTGCCTCTGCTCAGAGCTGAAGCAGCTGATCCAGCTTGCTGGAAATTTAAGACCTGGCTGAGACTAAAAGGGAAGCTGAAATTCACGATGACTTCCACTGTAACTGGATCTGTTTTACTGGTTACTAGAATGTTCTTCTCTGCTTTTTCAAGGCAATGTTTTCAGTTAGCTGTGGCTAACTGAAAAAGTTCAGAATTAGCAAGAAATGGCTGAACAGTTTCAGCCAAGTTCCTTAGCTTGAACTGTCAATTTTAATTTAGGTTGCATTATTTAAAGCTGTGCAAAGATCAGGCCATGAATAATTAAGATGGCAGATGAAGCAAATATGCATTCTTAAGAAGCTTCTTACCCAGTGTAACAAATAATAATGTCCTGTCTTTCTGTTCCTTTCAGAATGATACAGATCTTGGATCCAAGACCCTTACCAAGCTCCATCATGCCTGTGGATGTGGCCATGAGAATTTGCTTAGCCCATTCTCCACCACTGAAGAGTTTTCTCAGCCCTCTTGAGGAATGTCAACGAAACAACTTTGTGAATAGATTCAAACCTCTCAGACCATGCCTTCATGTGAAACGTGACTCCGAAGCTCAGAAGAATGACTGGAACCACTCAGCATCTCGAACAAAGAAGCGAGTTGTGTTTGCAGACTCAAAGGGACTGTCCCTGACAGCGATACACACTTTCTCAGAGATTCAGGAGCACCCAGGGTGGGATCTTCAGTTTGACCTCTTGGGTCTTGAAAACATAACATCTGGCTTAAAGCTACATGAGGAGAAAAACTTGATTCTGGGTTTCCCTCGGCCCTCAGCTGACTACCTGGACTTCAGGAACCGCCTCCAGAAGAACTTGGTCTGCCTGGAAAACTGCACACTGCAAGAGAAGGTGCTGTCAGGCACTGTGAAAGTAAAAAACGTGAGCTTTGAAAAAAAGGTTAAGGTTCGAATTACCTTTGATACGTGGAAGACCTACACGGACGTTGAATGTGTATACATGAACAATGTTTACAGCGATTCTGAAAACGACACCTTCTCCTTTACCATTGACTTGCCTCCTGCCATTTCTTCTGAAGAGAAGATAGAGTTTTGCATTTCTTACCAAAGTGGAGACCATACCTTCTGGGACAATAATGAGGGTCAGAATTATGAGATTCTCCATGCAGAGTGGAAGCCTGATGGTGTTCAGATACCATCGGCCAAGAAAGACTGTTTAGATCTTCAGACTTCAAGAAGAGGACAAGAGAGAGAGCCTGATCAACTAGGCAGTCCGAGGCTGTCCAGTGGTCTCTTTCCCCAGTGGCAAAGCTTGGGTCAGATTGAAAGTTCGTCACCATATTGGTGACCGATGCTAGCAAGGAAGCATTCTTCCATTTGGCAACAGAACAGCATTAGGTTTCTGGTTCACATCCTACATGACAAAACCACCTGACAGGTTCTGTTAGCTGGCTGAACAAATCCAAGTTCACTAGTCTGTGGGAGTTGAACAACTTGTTAAACCATATTATGCTACTGAAGTTCTTAGCCAAAACTTATCCTTGGAAAGAAAGAAAGCCAAGATAAATCCACATGTATGCCATCAACTCTAGAAACAGCATGCCTGTATCTCGAGTATATGCTGCTTGCTTTCTGCTGTAGATTCCCCTGAGTCACTAGGAGAGAGACTCTTGTGAAAAAGTATGGAAGGCAATGGTATCTTAGCAAGCTATAGTAACTGCAAGTCTGAGAGTACGTGTGTGTGCAGAGGGGTGTTACATGGACAGAACATTGCACCTGTTGGAGTGCAGTAGAGATGAGGTGGTGCCGTCAGGACAGAGGCTTGCTATGACCCTCTGTGGGCTTGTAGCAGAGGTGGGTAGTAATGCATGGCTAGGTTTTGTGGCTTCAATACAGGTTAAGAAGATTAGATAGGATAATGGAGAAGTAGGAGAAGGGGAAGAGATAGCATGTGCTGTCTAACTTTGAGATGTACAGGGTTCCAATTTCTTCCCAAAGCTGGTCTTCTAAATCCCAGAGAAAATTCAGCGTGATAAAGGAGAACACAGAAAATGCTGAGTGGTGGAAGTGACTGCTGCTTTGAGAAGACAACTCTGTCCTTGTTGGGTTTGTGAATAACATCTTTTTACATTTGAAAACAAATCTAACCTGGACTTCATCATTCTACTCCCTTGGGAGGTAGATGGTCACCTCCTAACATTAAGAGAAAAATGTGCCTTCTTTTAAAAGTTTAAAAGCAACCTACATGCCAAAAATAGGGTTATGTGACAAAACAGACCAAATGATTTGGAAACTTCCTAGTCTGTAGCAGCATTAGAGGATTTGACTCATCACCTCATCTAATCTTACAGCATCAGTCAAGGTCCTTCATATTGAAGACAGTGAATTAGCTACAATTTGTGAAAGCTAATTTCTCTAAAAGAGCAGGGTTACTACTAGTTTGGTTTTTTTTTTCCTAGACTGAATATGTAGGCTTGCACATACATAGAAAAAACCTGGTAAGTTTTATTGTACCTCATTTTTTTGAAGATTTTTTTTAGACTTCAGTAAACTAATGTATTTTTTTATATCTTTACACTCAAAGTTGGCTTTCTGAGCTCTCAAACTGTAAAGGTGGTCTGTGTTTCATGTGAGACTTGTGAGAAATTGTCCACTACATATCAGTGGGTGTGAATACTGTCACACCTTTCAGCTGTACGGAAACGGTGTTAACATCAAAATGTAAATCATGTTTTCGCTCATTGCTAAGAATTATAATATCCTGAGTCTGAAGCTATTTGAAATGCAGTGAGATGATAGTTACCTAGGTAAAATAAGCTTCCTTCACCAATTGCACTTTTTTCCTACATAACCCTTGCTGTTATGTGTAAACTAGCTATTTTAAGAATAAATTGTATTTTGATATACCTGGTTCTTACTGTGTCAGCTCAATCTATCTATTTTCTCAGCTTCTTTAAAGAACTTAAGCCATGATGTAAGGTACAGTTCTGTGCCATGCAATATTGCTAAAACTAGCTATGGTAGGGTATCAGGTCAGGAGCTGGCATTACCCTGAAGATGAAATTCAAGCTCTTTTCTAAATGAGAGATCCTCAAAGTGATGCCTTATAAGTTGCATCATTAAAAAAAAAAAAAAAGTTCCCTACAGCCCTGTATCTCAGCAAATTTAGCTATTTGACAGATTCTATCAGGGATCTTGCTGTGCTGTGGGCGACTTTGTCTGGCAGGATTCTGTTCTTAATTTGATGGCCAGACTTACCTGCCGAGCTATAGCATATGTGATGGTTGCATCTAGAGAGAAGCACTTAATGTCTTCTGGCTCGCTTTGACCTGGTACTTAGTTCATTATATGCTGCCTCCTGCAGCTATATTCCTGTTTGAGGCATGAGGAGATTGGGTTTTCTCCTCCAAGGAGCCTGCCAAACTGGCATCAGTACCAAACAACTCCCCACAAAATAAAGCATCAGTATTTGAGACAGCCATTCATCTTTGACACTGCAGCATGAACCTACTCTTGCAGTTCTTTAGGATGGAGACAACTGTGTTGGTTCCCAAGGTCCCTAGTCCCTGGGTTGGGAGGGGGTTTTGGTACACACCTTCTCCTACTTGGCAGTTTAAGCCAGCACAGAGGACAAGCTAGCCAGTACTAGTTGCACACCAAAAACTCTATATGGCATTTCTTAATAACTTAACTCAGTGATGAGATGTAGTTTAGTTTAACCCGTTGCATACAAAGTCAAAGGTTTCCCAGCAAGAATTCTAGTTTTAATTATAAAAACATCCCAAACCCTCAAACAAAATCTCAAAAGGCAAAAGACAACACGGTACCTTTGGCACGTTTCTGACCTGACGAGTTAATTTAGAGCTTCCACATTGCAAAACCTGTGACAGATGCGGAACCATCCTTTCCTCAATGCCATTTACCAGTCTCAAGCTCTGTTAAGTACCACACTATGGCCTACTGCACAGGAGTTCTTATGATATAAACTGCACCACCATCTAGAAAAAGTTACACATCTCTCTCTTCAGTTTGCTTCTTTATGTGGCTTGAAGGATCCTCTGCCTTAATGTGAGACTTTGCTTCAGCAAATGAGATGCAAGGTTACTGGGTAGAGCAGGAGCCTTCTAGCATAAAGAAAAGTAGCACCTTTTATCCTCCAGCCAGGTTTTGTGACCAGCCATCAGAATTGAGAATGCTTACTTGTCCTCTAGAGAGGCATAAATCACTTAAAAATATCAGAGACAGGGTCCTTTGACCAACCTTTGGCTTTAAGCCAGCTTCTTTGCAGAGATGCCTTGCAAGATCTTATTTGGTAGAGGAAACATGGTGCTGTAGTGTCTCTCAGCAGCTCCAAAGCCCTCCCTCACTCAAGAGTCAAGGATTTCTCCTTTCTCCACTCCCTACCAGAAGAGTGTAGTCTCACTCCTTCCTCCTCTAAAACAGAGCTTGTGTTTAACACTACAGCTTGCATCTGTCCAAAAAAGTTACAGGGTCCCCAAGGAGCACATTAGCAACATTAAGGTGTACTAACTGACAAATAAATGAGTTTTACAGTCTTTATCAGACACTGACAGAAGGCAATGTGAACCTTGGAAAGCTGTCTTAACCCAGGATGTTCAAACATGCATTTTAGACATAACCTGTTCAAAAACTGAAGGTACAATGCAGATGCTGTCCTTGATAGCTTGCAAAGCTATTGGATCATCTCGTTCCCTCAGGAAGTCACTTTTTCCAGCTGTATTTAGATTCATATTTCTACTACTGAAGTGACAGGATGGATGACTGGATTCACTCCTATCACTATGTAGGTCTAAGGTATCAGACTTCTAGTTACAGCCTGTGAGTGGCACAGTACTTGGTGACACTTGAGTATTCAACTTGTGTTTCTGGTAACTGTACTCTTGTGAAGCTAGGCCTAATCTCAACCATGAAAAATTAAATTGAAATTTGCTGGCATTTCATATTAACAAAGGTCTGTCAACATGGAAGATCAGCATCTGAACACTTGAGATCATAATTAAATTTTCACAGGCAATCAGTGAATGTCTTTTTCTGTAATTATATATGTGTCTAAACAAATTAACACAATTTATATGGTAAATCTGTAAATTAGTTGTAATATGGTAAATGTTACAGTATTTACATATACATAAAGCAACAACTCCCATTCCCCCAGATACCTCGGAGCTTTAAAATGAAGTGTGATCAAGATAAAATCTTTTAGTGAGGTGGAAATAGAAGAATGTAAGGACATGCTAAATCCTTTGAGTGGGTCTCCTGTTTCAAACATCACCTATGCTTCAGCCATTCCCAATCAGAATTTGCTTAACCTGTTCTTACAGCCTTTCTGTGATGGAGGCTACACCAGCTGTCCAACTATTATTTCCTCCTCTTAACTTAAAAGAGGCTCCTGAGGTCTTAGCCCAATTAAAATTAACCTCCTAATTAGTGCTTTTATTCTGCATAGACAAGAGGAGGCTATTGCCTCCTTTATTTCCACAATAGCTTGTAAATGCTTGAGAGCAAAGAATAGCTTTCCCTCCTCTCCCGGCATCCCCCTCTAGGCTATGTAATACTTCATTCCAAGAAAAATGGATATTTCAGATTTTCATTCATTTTTTGAAAGAAAGCTGTTAGACTTTTGGATTATCCTTAAGGCAGAAATATCACTCTCAGCTAGCTCTAGTAAAAACCCTGAGGTGCGGTCTTTAACTTCAGCACTGAAAACACAGCACAACTAAGTACCCGTCTTTCATTGCTCAACTGACTTCACCTGTCTCATACAATAAGGCCTCAGGAATGTGCACATCATTTGTGGGGCACTCGATAGACTTGTCTGTGAAGTTTCTGACTGCCAGGCAGACTGAATCAGCGATGTGCTTCGCTGAACGATTTACTCCAAGGAGGGCATTTCCTCCTTGAAAAGCATTCAGCTTTTTCCCGCTCCTCCTCTCTATGTTGCAATGTGCTTTAACACTCCAGCCTCTGTTCATCTCCTTTATGGGCTAGCTTTTAAGTTAGCCTTTCAGCTTTTCCATGGGAAGAGCAGTGTTTTCTGCCTCAGCAACAAGATTCACACAAGCTTGAGAGCATTCACAAGCAAAAGGCAGATTGACTTCTGTGTTTGCAGTGTTCGCTGCAGGTGGCCCTGTGCTGATCTCGGTAAGTGCATCTTTCAAACACTAAGAAAATACCAGGGTGAATTCTGGCAAGGCAGTGTCAACACAGCACTGCAGGGCTGCTCAGTTGCTGATAATTTTGTAAAACGCCCCAGTCATTGCAGTTCACTGAGAGCCCAGCAGTGGTGTAGTGTGTTACATCCTCAGCTTCCTTTGAGCACAGGGAGATAAAAAAAAAAAATAAGGCTGTTCAAGGGCTAAAGTGTGGGTTTTCTGACAGGAGTGACCATCAGTAAGATTACTGTTACAGTACATTAGCAACCAGCACCGATTCAGGGCAAAGGAGCAGGCAAACACAGCATATGGGAAGTCTGCAACAAAAGAAATGGGCCTACAGTTTACTATACTGTAAAAAAAAAATAAATTATTTGCTTCAAAGGAGTATTGTGGAGATACCTCTGCTATCTCTTCATACTTCAGGTCACTGTAGTATTTTATGCACTTTTAAACTTTCAGCACACTGCACTTTGCTTTCAGAACAACATTAAAGCCCCTGCCTCTACGCACTTGAGCGGGTTGTGATGGGACCAGTGCGCTGACCCTCACCTCTCACAGAAACAGCAAAACAAAACACAGAGCTTCACCCAGCACAACTCCTTCCCTAAGTAGTCCCCTCTTCCCCCAAGCACTCACACAACTGTAGTTCACCAAGAAGTCAAATCTGTGACATTGTAGTATCAAACGCAAATATCTGATTATTTTCTAAACAAATATTCTTTTGAGAAAAATACCATTTTAACAGACATTCATAGTATGCAGCAAGTACCATTAACTGAAATCAGAGAAAGCTCAGGGTGAGGTGATTTGTGTGTGCTTTTTTTTTCCCCCTTCTTTTTAAAAGACTTCTTTGCAAGGCTTTCCTTTTGTCTCCTGCCTTCCTACACACAATCTCCCTCCAGTTTCCCATGACTGGAGCTAATTCAACATCTAGCCAGGAGACAGATAAGTTCTGAAAGCATCCAGCTTGCTTTAACCAAACAGTTACAATAGAATTTATAGAGATTTACAAAAAATCCAAAACCTCTAATATAAAATGCCAAACAAACAAAAAGACAAGCTACCCCCCTTAGCTCTAATCCTCAATTTAAAGCTAATTACATACTACAGATCCATCAGGTTAGGTCAAGAACATTATGGTCTAGGACAGACCTCTTTGACCTGGCTTTAAGCCCCACAGCAAATCCCCTGACCCAGGAAAACAGGTCTCTCCATAAGCTCAGAGTACATCCAAAGCCATTACTATCCACTCCTGCTCTACCTGTAGAAAGCTCGGTCTGCATGCTGATACAGTGTGGAAAACACACCAGAGCTGCAGTACAAAGTAAAGATGGACAAGTACAATTGCATGTCAAATATCAATACCTTTCAAACCACCTATCTAGCAAAGGTGAATGGTGGAAGAGCTCTTAACCTTTTCTGCTCCACTTTATTGTTCCCCTGGAAGAGTCCTACCTTCCCTTTTGCCTTCAAAGGTAGACAGCAAAGGCCAGCACATGGTCTCTGTAACTACCTCTTCAGCACCTCTTCCAACAAAGGCATTTACCTTTGCTATGAGTTGGGAAGCCAGATGTTGACTTACAAGCCATTCTCCCCAGTCTGAGAGCTTCACTTTTTTATCAGGCTATAAGGTCCTCCTTTTCTTACCTGATAGAAGCTTACAAAAGACTGTATTGCTAGATGACATTGGAAATCTTCCATCATATTGGTGGCTGTATTGCTAGATGACATTGGAAATCTTCCATCATCTTCATTCAGGAAGGACCCTGCGGCAATATATAATCCCAACACACAGGAATAGTCTGCTGGACAGGAGACCCCAGCAACTCAGGTAAAAAGTGTTAGGAGAACAGGGTCCTCAGGACAAGGAGCCAAGACCCACCTACCCCAGCAGGAGGTGGAAGTGATGCTTTGGGGTAGGTGTGACTGCTGAAGTAAGTCTTCCACAGGCTTGATGTCAGCCTGGAAGCCAGTGGTGGGTTAGTGCTGAGTGCTGCATTAGCAGCAGCTGGGAAGATGAGGTAGGGAGCTGACTGCATGGCACATGTGGTGGTTATTTGCTCAATGACTGGCTGGCCTTCATCCTCCTCCAAATCTAACATTTACCATGCTGGAGAAAAAAAAAGAGGGGAGTTTCACATGCCCCATCTCAGCATCCTAGTAGTACTGGGACCACTTACTCAATTTCTTACACTCATAAGGTCAAGGCACTGCTGAAAAACACCTGAGCCTGTGCTGAATGCAGTGCTGGCCTCTCTAGGGTAACAGAGAAATGGTGCAGGTACAGGGTGTTTCTTCTCAGCTCTAAGAGAGTGATGGGGCAATAATCTCCATGATGAGTATGAGTGAAGACTCTGCTCCTCGAGCAGCTGAATATTGAAGAACTTGGCTCCAGTATTCATCCTATCTAGTAATTAGAAAACCAGTATTTTGATATCAAATGTTATGCTCTTATTCTCAAGATGGGTTACATAAGTAACACTGCATTTTATTCTATCCAATGAAAAATATGCAACTTAAGTATAAAATGTCATACAAACTACAGGTGTATGTTCTTGCTGGTGATGTAGTTGTAGCCTCAAGCAGCTGACAGCGGAGGTTGTGATGGATTTCTCCTCACGCTTCAGTCATTATTAAGAGGCAGGTGGGGGGAGAGATGAATCTGTTTCTGAGATCACATCAGGCTAGCTAGCTATTAGAGCTCATGTTTTTCTCCTGCCAGCTCCAGGAGGTTGCCCAGGACATACACCTGAGCTGAGTTCAGGGTCACAGTGGCTGTGAATCCATTTGCCTTGGCAGACATAGTCTTTCTTGTCCTTTGTAGTAACGTGGGAAAGAGTTACTTTCTGTCGGTGTGGCAGTGATAGGGAGAGGCCTGTGCAGTCATTTTAAGTAATCAGTCACTTTCCTTGGGCTTAAAAGCTCCTCAGTAAAGGAAAAATAATGCCCCTTGGGATCTATGGTTTGCAGACATGTACTAATCTATCTTTGCAGACATGTTGCCTTCCTCAGCCACTGGTGAGTGGACAGCAGCAATGCCATTATGAGGAACAGCTAGGCAGAGATGTATATTTGTGGTTAATTATCATGTTAGGGCAGCAAGAGCAGTGTGAATTCCAAGTGGGAAACACTGCTCTCCCTTCCTTTTCCGTATGGATTATATCAGCGACTCTGGCATTTGCTCATCCCTCCTGGGAGCCTTTTCAAAGCTCAGCTGTGAGATTTAATGCCTGGCATTGCTGATGTGCAGAATTAAAAATGTAAGGCATGTTTGCCACCTTCTGTTTTTAGAGGAGCATCAGAGAAAACAGTTCTTGTTTTGCACATAACATCAGGAAGACCCAAGGGATGCAGCTGCAGTGTGAACAGAGCTGGTAGAGGGCATTTGCTCCCCATTGCCAGGCAGCCCAGAGGGAGTGAGGCAAAATTCCTTTTGGACCTACAGGAGCAACTGGAGGAAAGGAAAGCTCTGGATAAAAGCTCTGTCAAATGCTCACGGCTGGATGCTATCTGGCACAAAAACCTGCTGCGTGCTATTTCAGGAGACAAGAGGAGAATGTTTTTGTCTATAGCCCTTTGGCCAGGAAAAGGACTGTGTTAGACAAAAGATAGTAAAAAAACCTGATTTTCACTGGATGGTCCTGATGTACAAAACTAGAAATCTTTAATTAAAACAACAGAATGGGAAGTGCATTTTCTCCAATCTTAATGGAACGCTATTAACAGCTCCAGCATCTGTACTCTGAAGTGGTCTACGGACATTTTCCAGACACCATTCTACCTGTTTTCCAATTCATCTTGTTTACTGAGTATTTTTTAAACCCTCAAGGCATAGCTATTAAAGCAGTACTTACAAAAATTGTCTCTCAACACTTTTAAAGGATCTTCTCAGACAGCAGTTACCGCTGCTCTGGCACAACTAGAAACCAGAATAAATTCCCAATATTTTAACTTCATTTTTATACTTTTGGTAAATAGAGCAGTGAAATTCATAGGCATATAAACTGTGGTTAAGGTGCCACAGGGACATTTGCCACAGGTTGAAAATATTCTTGAGACCATGGTGGGCTTTTTTTTCATCCACGATTTCAATTTTCAGTAGAGCAACTTCTTGCCTTTCCTGCTCTGAGTCACCAGCTTGTGCAGAACAGCACGGAAGTCCCTGCAGTATTTTATGTAAGGGTTTATCTGTGCGCCTTTTTAAGGGAGAAATCCTCACAGTGGTTTGCAATATGTTTTTTCCAATTGATTTTAAATCCTGGCCTCCTGCAACTAATCTTTGATGTTACTATGAGTTTGCTAGTTTGGGACTACACAACAGGCTTGGTTTGATGTTGCTAGTGAGGGAGAAGCATCTATAGAGCAATTCCTCTTTGAACTAACGCCAGTCCTGCCAGTGACTTTGGCCCATTAGCTTCAAGCATATTTTGTTCTCCAAAGGGCATTCCTTTTCAACACCATGAGCCCAAAGGGTTTCCTGGACAGTGAGGATTTCTCTTCACATAATGGTGCAAATTAAGCATCTCCATCCTTCAATAAATTTGGGACGTGTGTGACCGCCTCTCGAACTGGCAAGCAGCACAGAAGTGAAAAAGAACAGACCATGGACTGGAGTCCCTGGGTATTTTCTATCATCCGGTCCTCATGCTTGCTGCTAGCTGCTCGCTTCCCACGCTGGCTGCCAAGCAGAGCACAGCCAGCTCCAGACATGGGGTTATGGGGACGGCTGGGTCAGTGAGGGCTCAGTGCTGCTGAAGGAAATACTCTCCTGCTCTATGGAGACTGTGAAATAGTTGTACTGCTAGCATCTGCTTCCTCTTAAGCATCTATTTTACTCCTACATTTGACAGATGGACAAATGATGGGAGATGAGCACTGAGAGCCTCTGGGTAATTTCACTGATTTGGAAACATAACTGAGAAATACATGTATTTTTATCCCTCGCTATTTTCACAGAGGTTTTACTCCTTCCATTCAGCAAAGGCCAGAACTACAAATCAAATCTGAATTTAATTTAGCAAGGAGTGGGGTATAAGATCGAGTTGGGAAGGTTTGGCTGATTTAAACCAAAGGTTTGGCTCCTTTTCATGTTTCTGCAGACCTGCTGAATATTTCATATATACTTTACAAATACATTCTCAGTGCAGAGACTGCTTCTGGAGTAGAAGGAGCTACTTTTTATTTGCAGCCATATTTCCTACCCTACTACAAACAGGCTGCAAATAGTTCTCATTTCTCTTGGATAGCCCTTGGTTTCCTTGTTCAGGCGACACAGTAGGTCTTCTTGGGCTCCGTGCAATTTTTCCCCTCATGAATCCTCAATTCCCAAACTTACAGTGGAGCTATTCTCACCTTATGTCCTGCCTGAAATTCACAGGCTGTACGTGCCAGTGTGAGTCAGCAGTAATTATGCTTCATCTTTTGGAAAGACGGTAGTGAAGGTGATTCAGCAGAACACCTTATTAGCAATATCGCACTGGAAATCATCACACCTGAGTCATCAGGTCTGAGCTTCACAGTCACAGGCGATCGTGTAATAGATGGTTATTCTAAAGGCTTTCTGTAGTAGCTTGAAGTATGCTATCCCATTATACCTACAGACTGCGAATTAAAGCACTGTGCAAGGGCAAAGATAACGCCTGAGTGCTATGAGCAATTTTGCATTTGTCTGCCCTGTCAAATGTTCTTCTCTTGATTCTCACAAAGCAGCGCTGTAGCTAGAAATCAGTTCATTCTGATGAGTCAATGCTCATAGTATCATCCTGGCACAACTGAGGCACTAGCAATTAAACCTTATTCTCCAGTTGTTCTGCCTTTTTAATCACTGTCAGTTCTCGTGTTTCTGGCTGATTGCATGCTCTGAAGGAACTAGAGGCAGATGGCCTCAGATCAGGTATCGTAGAGATGTGCCATACTGATGTCAGTCTAACTCCAGAGTTAAAATCTACTGTCTGAACAAAAAAAAGATTTGATTTATATAATGAATCCATCATGGTGTTATGTTGTGGCATCCATTAAAAGAAGAGCAAAGCAGCACTGCATACCAGTATCGTCAAAGGAACCAGAAATTAATCGCATAATTGGCTTGGTTAATTATTGTTATAAATTACAGTAATTAGCAATGTAAACTAAAGTCAAAGGCATTGCTTCAAAAATTTAACTATTTCTGATTATTTTTAAAACTGTACAGCTGGGGGGAAGCTGTTTGTGAGGCTGTGGGCCAACCAACACCAGACTGAGCTGCAGAGAGTAGCCTGTTGTGCAGGATGTGTAAGGCTGCAGCCCTGACAGCACACTGACCATGGCTGTCGCTATCTTCCCTTTCTGGTCAACCTTTCTGAACAAAGCCCACCAATTATGTGAAATTTTGTTTGAGATGAATCAGTAAAGGGTCAGTACAAGATCTAGAAACTCCCAGTTTGTGGCTTAAGGAATGCAATGCTTAACTTATTTTGCCTAGAAGTACTTTACAGCAATGACACATTGTCCTCTCAGTGATTTATAAGGCCAAGTGGATAATCTTTCCTTATCTCCTAAATATGTTTTGTCTAATACCCTGAACAGCATCTGCAGCCGCTAATAGATGGTAATTTTTTACCGATGTTCTAATTTTACAAAATCGCATTTCGATATTTGTTTACTTGGTATAAAGCTACACTGCAAATATTTTCTTTAAGGCTGACAATATTTTGAAGGCCTGTCAGAAGGCCCCAGGTTTTTAACGTAAACAGAAGAGACTGAATGCCAAGAAGGGAAAGATGCAAATGGGATGAGAGTGCTGTAGCTGTGCAGGGGAAGTCACATCTGGGACTGGATGTGAATGCACCTAAGCTTGTAACTGGGTCTTGATCAAGAAACTACTTTTTCTCAAGTGCAGAATTAAGAATGCTCCTGCTCTTTTTAAGGGGAAAAGAGGCATTTCAAACACATAGCCATAAAAGCTACATGGTTATAGAAACCATTCAAATTGACCAATGTGAAAGTGTCAATACTTGCTCCTCTTAATAACTTATTTTGCACTTTACTTAATCGTATTTCAAAATTTCACTTAAGCATTGCCAAACCTCAATGCTTTACCCAGCCTTCCAACCTCAACTACGATTCCCTTCTTTAAAAAATCTGAACTAAAACCTATATATCTCCTTTCATGGTTCTTGTTTCTGCTAAAAAACCCAAACCAAACCAAAACCAATCAGAAAGAGGGTTGTAAAGACAGCAGAGACTAGATTAAACGGAAATGGGATTTTGGTAGCCTGGCTGTAGGGCTACTGTTTCCTGTTTCCTCCCTCTCTGTCTCTCAAGGACTGAACCACAAACACTGAAGACAGAAGGTGTCCTTCTCCAAGCACACAGATTTCTGCTTGGCACATTTCCTTCCTCAAAGAGTCTGGTAAAATCACATGCTGTCACAAGCGCCGTGAGACATGACCCTAATCAGTGCCTTCATCACCAATTTGTTGTTAGCCCTTCACTGAGATGACACAGAACAGAAAATAATTCAGATGACAAATTTGCCAGGTGGAGTGTGTGCTGCAGGAGCTCTTGCAGTCACTGATTATTGCTACCCCAACATAGCTACTTCAAGCCCAGTGGAGGACATCCAGTTTTGTTCCCTTTCACATCTCAAAAAAAGAAAATATTTTTTTTTTTTTTCTAGGAGAGTATCCTGCCATGAGCTAAGGTTCCCTTGGAATCTGAGAGGAAACGCTTGGAAACATCATTTTTAAGGTTCCACTGTGCACTGTAGACATAAAGCTTCTTTGCATGTAACAAAAAGATGGATTTAGCTTAAAAACCTACTGTATAAAATACTCTCCTGACTTGTCTTGCCCTTATGAACACTTAAATATTTTCAAATTGCTGTTGGATAAAATGCATGAGCAATTCCTGTAGCTTTCCAGGGGTAATGTAGCCCTCCCTTACGCCCGCCCCCTCATGCC